>BQNB010004874.1:0-25419 GCA_026074375.1 Tanacetum coccineum
GGAAGACTTTGTTCCTCCTCCATCTGAAGAAGAACTGCTCAACTTCCTTCTTGAACTTGGATACAAGGGTCACCAGAACCATCTCCCAAACATGTTTGTTGATCACATGCATCAACCATAGGGAACTTTAGCTTCCATCATCAACAAAAGCTTATCTGGGAAGATGTTAAGAAATGACAAACTACGTCAATCAAGAGTTGATATCTTGTGGGGTATGTTCTACAGGGAGAATATAGAATATCCTGAGTTGATTTGGGAAGACTTGGCATACCAAATTGACTACGGGCAGGCAAAGCTGAGAAGGCGTGAAATCAAGCCCTACCCCCGATTTACCAAAATCATCATCAATTACTTCCACTCACTTAACCCTTCCATTCCCAAAGGACCGAGCTCTGGTTTGCACACTATCATGGATGATAGAGTAATTAGCAGATTTAAGTTTGTTATAATTGGTGAAGACTTTCAAGAATATGGTCTTGCCATTCTTGAAACTATGTTAACTGAAGAGATTAAGCATTCCGAGGCTTATCAGACCTTTATTAAATACTCCACTTGCTTGATACCTCCAAAGAAAAGCAGAGGTAAAGGGTCACAAGGAAAGAAGACAGCTGTCACTCCAAAGCATGCAAGTGTTGAAGTGTCAGATGAATCTGATCCTGAACCTGCTAAAATACGAACTTGTAGTAGAAGATTAACGGGTGTTTTCATTCAAGATACTTCAAATATCCCAAAGAAGAAATCAGTTGATCATTCTCAAAAGCTAAAAGGTGTTCAAATGATGAGTACATAAGAACAATTAGCGGCTGACATGATGCAAGCACTTAAAGCCAGCAGAAAGTCCATCAGGAGTTAGCCATATGCTGGAGGCTCAAGTGAAGGAGCAAGTATTACACCATGGGCTGATGAGTCAACAGATACCTTCAAAACCTCAAGTGAAGGAACTGGTATTAAACCAGGGGTTCCAGATAAGGTAAAAGGCGCTTCTAAATATAACAACCCATAATTTTCATCAATGTAATTATCCATCTATTAAATTAGATGCACTGTAATATCCATCTATTATATATACCACATTTTTACAGGGAAATTTTTGCTTTATCTCATTATGCAACGTAACTTGTATCTCTAAAGTAAACGAGCTCACACAACCTCTATTAATGCCATCTCTATCTATGTTTATATCATGTAAACATCTTAATATGTCAAGTCTATATCTTAATATCATTTTACAAAGTACATTATCCATTTAACGTACTTTTCAAAATGTTATTTCAAACAAGCATTAAACATTAACGTTTACATCTAAACCCTAATTATATGTAATGTATACATATAAAATGAATGTGCAAGCCTCTAAAGCATATGTACAAGTGTACAATGCACAACATTTGAATATCTTTTCTCTTTTAAATCAAGTTACAACTTTCTAAAGCTCAATGTACAAGTCAATAATGCAAGAAAGTTAAACTAGGTCATTTTACCTCCAAATTCATTCTAGTTTCTTACTACCACTTTAACACAAGGTACAAGCACTTAATGCATGACTTCTAAACCTTAAACCTAAACCCTAATTCATCCTAAAACCCTAATTTAAAACCCTAAACCCTAAACGAAACCCTAAAACCCTAATTTCACTTTAAACCTAAAACAAAACCTTAAACCTTAAAACTAAGCCCTAAACTTTAATCCTAAACCCTAATCCTAACACTAATCTTAATCCTAAACCCTAATCTATCCCTAATCGTAACCCTAATCTACGAATTTAAAGTCCAAAACCCTAAGCCAAAACTAAATCTAACCCGACACCCCTTTTCTTTTATTTTGACCCATTTTAAACCCACCCAAGCACCCTAACACCTCTATTACCTCACCATGACCTCACAAGCAGCCTACCAAGTAGCTCCATTGCCTCCCTTGGCCACCAAGTTGAAAAATCACCTCCTTGTCACCTCCTTTATAGCCGTGACCCTCATACACCCTTCCACCTCTCATAGCTACTATCCTAGGCCTCAATACTCATCATACTAGCTCCCATTAATCACCTAAGATAGCTTTAACACTAGTCAAATATCAAAAACTTGCGCACTAAGCCATTCGAGCCCTATATATAGCCGAACACCCCATTCATTCAAATCACACCTCAAAAACTTATCACCACTCAAATGGAGTTCTATCTCAGACCAATAAGAATCAAGTGAAGTCCCTAAGATCAGAATAGAAGCCAAGAATCAAGAGAAAAGAACCCTTGAAGTCGTTACTAGGTGTATGAACCTGAAAACCTCATTTCGACCCGTTTTAGCTCAAGTAAGCTCAAAATCTTGTTCAATAAGCTTATAATCTGTATTAGAATGTTCATAATACTCTTAAGATCATATATGAACTCTTGTTAAAGCCTTGAATCCTCAAACCCATGTGTTTTTTATTAAAACCCTAAAAATGACCCGTTTTGATTTTCTAGCTAACGAATCCTTTTTCTAAACTTTTGTTACGTTAAAACATCTTATTTTAGCTTATTCTAATAAGCTATAACCTGCAAATATCATTTGGAACCTTAAAATAAGCTTGCATGGCTTTTTGGACTTGATTTGTAAATTATTTCCATGCAAGGGGTATATATCGTAACTTTCTGAAATTTATAACTAAAGGGGCTGAAAATGTCATTATTCTAAAGTTATAACTATAAGGACCTATTTTGCCAAGTTCTAAAGTTAAAGGTTTAAATTATATATACTTTATATATAAAGGACTAAACTTGTAAAAGTTTATAAACCAAGGGTATATATTGCCATTTTTGCAAACTTAAAAATATAAAATATAATATTTTTATATAAATTATAAAAATATATATTAATATTATAAAACTCGATTTTATTAAAACCCAACACATTAATCGTTATTAATCATCCATTGGCGCATTATAAAACAATTACGTTATATATTTAACATAATTTATCATCGACTAACTTTTGAAGAAACTTAAAATTTTATCGTATCACATTACTAGGGAGCTTCATGTGAGGAGTTTCATTTGGGTATACGTTTTGACGAGTTTGCTGGATTTACGATTTAAAGTGTCTTGGCTCCTCAAACGTTTACTACATGACCTGTGAATTATGATTGCCCGAACAGTGATGCAATATTTCTATAGATTAATAAATCAAAGTAATACGATATTTCCATAAATTAATAAATCAAAGTAATATGTTAAACTTTATAAAGTTTTGAAACATAAACCATCACACTAAGACTTGACATATTACCCCAGGTTGCGTGACGAAGTCGTTACTTTCACTTTATATACTTTTGCCATCAATCAGATTTCCCCTGTTAAGTGAGTTCATAGCCTCGCATTTTAAATCTTCTAATGTTTTCATAAACCCGCGAGGGGGATACATGCTATAAACCATGAATACGAGTATTTTTCCAACTGTATGCTATCCTAATATATTATTGCCTAAGTCCTTACTTTTACCATTAAGACCCCACTATCATGAACCGTTAATTACTTTTCGGAGTAAGCGCGAATGCTGTGAATAGATCTATTTGGGACCGAGCTTCCTTGTTGGTGTACCTAAACTTTCTGGTAATCAAACGCAATTCATTTGAAACACTATGCGGGTGTTTGGCAAAGGCACCCGTTGGGGCAACTTATTGTGATTATTGATTATCTCAAGGTCTCGGTGCATGAGCTTCGGGCAATAATACTGTTTTCTATAATAATTGTACTCATTGTAATTATTACACTTATAGGTGTATGACAACGTAACCCACTATTGAACTTGTATTCAAACTATTTAACATAAACCTATGAATTTCACTCAACCTTTGTGTTGACTTTTTAGTATGTTTATCTCAGGTAATTGAGCATCTTATGGCATGGAGTGGCACGGACTTGAAGATGGCTAAACAGTTATCATTCCAGCTTTATGTTTTCATGTAGATTTTGAGACCTCTGTTTGTAAAAACTCTGATGAAATAATGAATGATAACTTATCTTTTAAAAACATCTCTTTTGAGTCGTTTTATATGATTATGACTGTTGTACTATGAAATAATACCCCAGATTAGCATCCGCTGCTATATGTCAAAAATGGGGGTGTTATAAAAAAGTTGTATACTCTTTTGGAAATAAAATCTACTCCAAAAAGAATCTTCCTTACAAGTTAAGAGGAAACACTTTTGAATGAATTTTGTTGTAACGAGGTGATCTTGATTCTTGATTACTTGCATACGATTTTCAAAGCAATTCAAAAAGAGTTTCCAGAGGAAGTAAAATCAATGATGGATGTTTTTGAATCAATGAAAAGTGATCTTGATGCAACATGGAAACAAAATGAGATTTTAAACGATTAACTTTTTGAAGCAACACTCATGTATGATGTTGAAAAGTGTGTGTTGATGTGTTTGGATTCTATGAATAATGATTTAAACAATGAGATTGAGAAAGTCAAGAGGGAATCCATTAATGTCCAAGAGAATTTGCTAAAACAAATAAAGATTCTTGAAAATGATTTTCAAAGATGCCAAAAACAATGTATTGAGTTTGAAATATAATTACGTCGTCAAAAAGAGAAAGCAAGTTATGAATCTTTGTTGAAAAATCTTTGTGAAACATCTTGGATATCAAAAATGGAGAAGCTTGAGAATGAGAACGTGTCTTTGGAATTTCAAGTATAATCTTTACTTAAAGAACGCGAATCTATCAAATTGGAATAACAAAATCTTTTTGATTCAATCAAAAAGGACACAGACTTAGTCCCAAAAGGAGATTAATGAATTGATTGAGTGTTAATCAAAAGACATACGCATATGGGGATGTAAGGGCACTAAATCAAGATGGTTTGATAACAATCTGTTAGCCTTAATTTTATTAAGTCAAACAAGAATGTAATCGGTTATCTTAGTTATTAATAGTCTTATATTATAATAGGCTAGTCGGGTTTAACGGGCTTAGACTTTAAGCTAATATTGTCCATGTTTGGGGCCAAATCCTAACAACACGCCAAGTCCGGCCCAAGTAAGGAAGCCCAATGCCCCATGTAAGGCTTGGACTATAAATACACCTTCACCTCATGTGGTGAAGGGTGTTGGTTACCATATTTCATGTGGTATTAATTGCCAAGGGGTTTTAAGTGATTCGATTTATGGTTTTAAGTTTTTTTTGGCTTATTTAGGTTATTTTTGATTCGGCTTATTTCTATTAGCTTATTTATTCACTAAGTTTTGTTCTTTTCATGTTTGAATCTGTCTAAGCTTATTAGAAAAACGTTTTAGTGATCTAAAAGTTTCAAAATTCTAAGAAAAAGTGGTATTTAAGCTTATATACATGAAAATAAAGTGGTCAAAATTTTGTTGTTGAAAACATTAAATGTTCAAAAAGTGTGTTTTTAGGTGATTTTCAAGTTTGGTTTCGTGCAGTTTATATCCAGTGAAATATGACATGAATTAGGCGAAATACAGGTTGTTTATTTCCGCGAAATACACATTTAGGCAAAATACAGGTTGTGTATTTCCGTAAAATATGCATTTAGGCGAAATACGAACAGGCAAAATATGACCGATTTCAAAAGGGGCGAAATATGACATATTTTAAAAGGGGCCAAATATAACAGATTTTAAAAGAAGCGAGATATGAACAGGCAAAATATGAATAATCGAAATACATGTTACTTTTGATTTCCGCAAAATGACTTTCTGTCTCGCGATTTATCAAGGATTTGCAAAGTTTGTTCTTTAAAGTCAACCACTTGTACACCATTAATCCTTTTAATCATTCAAAAGCAACAACAAACCACAATCACAATCACTACTTAAACTTAAGATCCGATATCTAGTATTTTCTAAATTACACATCTTTTATAACCCGGAAAACACTATTAATTGAACTAAAAATGCTAAAATATGCTTAATTATATTGCAAATATGTTTGTTTGGTATTTTTATGTCTTGCAGGTAAAAGGATTGAAAACGGAGCAAAACCGGGAATTATCGGGCTAAATTTGGTCAAGTTTAATTATTACTCAAAGCCAAGATGAAGTCGTGAAAAGTCCGCGAGCATGCCAGTGGAAAGAGCACAAGAAAAAGAGTTCAACGGTGCCCTCGGATTTTATTGGGCCAACCCCTAACCTACTTTACAGGCTGGGCCAGCCCAAACTATCAAAAGCCTAACATAAAGTCCAAGAAATATATATTAAAGGAGAGGCTGACGTGTTGTGACATCATTGTCACATGCTAGGAAATTAATTCCTACGCCTTCACATGCCTGCGCACTTTAAATTGGGAAAACAAGTTGAAATTCAACACGTGGCATAGGCTTTATAACAATTCAAAAGGAATATCTCAAAATATAAGAGAAGAAGCGATCCAAAGGACGAAAAGAGGGCGTTAAATTTAAGCAAAGAGAATTACACGTGTTGCCTATTGAATGGATGGATCATTATTTTACAACTCTGCAATTCGTGTGATACTAAATGAGAGCCAATGATTGGCTGATGATTACATAATGATTGGTTCAAATTTACAACTTCAACCCTCCTTGGCCCTATAAAATTAACACGCATCCCCTTCATTTAGGACTCCTTTTCACTTTTATTTTTCAGCTTTTTAGTTTTAGTAGTGTAGCTTATTTTAGCTTTTTAGCTTATTTCTTTTGTATCCAGCTTATTTCAAATATTGTAAAAGTAATCTTTAGCTTATTAATCAATAATGAATGTCGTTTTCATAGATCTTATTTGTTTTTAGCTTATTAATCATTTTACACATTTTTTGTCATTAGCTTATTAATAAGCAGATCTGAGCCTATTTTCTGGTCTTATTTCGTTTGAGCTCGTTGAGTATGGATCTAGATTTGATAAGCTGAATATAAGTTTTTTTTTTCATTTCATAGTTTCTCATCTCAACTAAGTTTTAGATCAAATAATCCTAAAAATAAGCTACGAATAAGCTTATTAATAAGCTGTTGGAATTGAGTTGTTTTAGATCTATGAAAAATCAATAAGGATCTACAATGAGCTTATTCATTGAGCTTATTTCGTCCTTGACACGTGAGATCTAGTTTTAGCTTATTTTTCAACTCATTTAGCTTCAAAAAGTTCATCTAGCTTATTCTAAACATCAAATCTGTTTTAGCTTTATTGTTTACAGCTTATTTCGTCAAAATAATGATTTCCAAATGCTCAATCTCTAGATCTACAGCTTATTTGTCATAGAACTTTTTTTATTAAGCTTAATAGTGTCTAAAAACCAAAAATATTAGTATAGATCTAGTTTTAATCCATTTTCTATAGCTATTTTGTAACCAAGCAGCTTATTTGATTTGTTTGAGCTTATATTTTACAAATGATTTTTTTTAGCTTATACGTTTAAAAGGTCGAGATAGCTTATTCGATTTGAGTATTTAGCTTAAATCTCAAAATGTTATAGCTTAATCAGTTTTCATCGCTATCTAGTCGATTAGCTTATTTTCCTTTTTCTTTAGAAAAGTTGTGTAAACATTTTCTTCTCACTAAGATTTAGCTACTTATAAATAGCTTAAAAGTTGTTAATCTTGTTTCTCAATCTTAAAACTATTCTCGTTCCATCTATTCTAGATATAAGTCCAAAC
The DNA here is from genome assembly GCA_026074375.1 of Tanacetum coccineum. Classification (NCBI taxonomy): domain Eukaryota; kingdom Viridiplantae; phylum Streptophyta; class Magnoliopsida; order Asterales; family Asteraceae; genus Tanacetum; species Tanacetum coccineum. The sequence continues at coordinate 7,604 of BQNB010004874.1, forward strand.
TTGAAATTTGGTCCTCATTTGCTTTGAATCTTTACTGGCTGCGTATGGTGTGTTGGGCCAAGATAACTTGGGCCTCATTTTGTTTCATTAATGTTGGATTCGAGTAGTAAAATAGTAACAGAGTGTTTAATTGCATTTGTATTATGAAATGTTTTTACATAACAGATTTGTTGTATGTTTCGTTTTTGGTACCGGTCATCTCACGAGGCGCGGAGCTTAAGGGTTTATTTAGCTAGACCGAATTTGATTATTTGTTTTAGCTAAATAAATCGGGTGGTTTTCGTTTTATTGCGGGTCTCCAATTCGGTTCCATTTTCTATCCTTTTTCAATTAATTAGAATAGTTTTATTTTATCGTTCCATAATATATTTGCGTATTTGATTTTTGCCATGCTTAGTGTAGATTTATTTTTGTCGTTAAATGCTATGTTTGTTAAATTGAATTTCGTTATGAGTAGTGAGTAAATAACTTGTGTTTGCTAGGTGATTAGTGTTTTGGAATTTAAGTGCGGTTTTAAAAAGGTTTAAAAAAATATAGTCATTAGAATTTTCCAATTTACATATCATCATTTACTTTTAATGCAATTTAAATACTTGTCATTTATTTTAAAAAGCATTTTACTTTACTTGTCATTTAATTTCTTGAAACTTGTTTTCTAAGGATTTTAATTCGTTAAACCTAAGCCCGCACTTAAGGAACATTTCACGTCACTTAGCAAGCATTATTGTCATTTATATCTTTTAGATCAATTTTAGTATAATCTTGTAGTTTTAAATCTTAGAATTAATATTAGTTTAATTTTTAGTATAAAAATAGTTTAAAACCAAAACCAAAAACTTTTATGACAATCAAGCTCGATTTACAACTTGAACGTAGATTTCCATTCACCTCTCACCGAGGAGAACGATACCCGTGTTGATTACTTATTATTCTTTCCTAAGAATAATTTGTATGATACTTGAATTGTATGATCTTTGCTTACGTTTAACGTAAAAGTATATATGAGGGTTTTTTGATGGATGAAAAACGACAAACATGCAAAATGGACGCCCTTCCGAAAGAGGTGATAGTACGATTTTTTTACGGAATTGTTCGAGTTCGTCCTTGAAGATACCTTATCTTCGGAAAGTTTATTTTCGTTCTTATAAAAAATATAAAAATCCAAAAATATTTTTCTTCTTATTTTTATTTTTATTTTTATTCTCTTTTATAAATATTAAAAAAATACCAAAAATATTTTTCTTTCTTATTTTTATTTCTTTTCTTATGTATTATTTCAAAATCTAAAAATATTCTCCTTTACTACGCCCTCTTACTCTTTAAATTATCTTTCTTCCTTATCCTCTATATTGTTTAATTTCTTAAGAACAGTCATTTCAACCAACGCGAGTGTGCGGGGTTGGACAACCATGTGATTGCTTTCATTGTATCTTAAGGTACGTGCAACAGTGTGATTTTAAACTCTAGATGAACTTTGTTTAAATTGCACATATGCTATGGAATTGCCAAGTCACTGTTGAGTGGTTGTAGAAAGGCCCCGTAAAAAGGTGTATTTTGTTCGTTTGCCATCGAAATAAATTCATTCCTTATGTTTTTCCAAAATTCAATATATTTCAATAAGATCAAAATATCTGACTACACTCCACAACCCCAGTACGAGACATACTTTGTTCTAGTTATTTGAAACAATTCTCATTATGGCTATGATTGTCCACCACGATTCTCGCTTGTCTATGAGCAGGAATCATGTTACAATCAAAACTATAATGATAATTATTATTCACATAATTCACCAAGTTTTCTTTGTTGTGATAATTGCGGGGGTCCTCACAAGACTTTCCAGTGTCAACCGATGAACCAAAATTTCAATTATTCTAATTCTTTTGGTCTTGACCAAATTCAACCCCCGCAATTTTCACTTTTACAACTACCTTGAAATCGAGAGGATTAATAAAGAGGAGAGTTTTAAAAAGAAAGACATGAGTATAGAAGAAATAATGAGTGAGAAGCGGTTGATTGATGACGAAATTAATGATATCACAAATGATTTGAGTTATAAAAGATTTCGAGGTGAGAAGATTGATGATGAATATGAAAGAGATTGTGAGATTAAAATTAATCAACTCTTACAAGATTATAATGGTTTGGACATCGAGATGCGGAAAAAGGAGCGCGTTTTAATGGAAGAAAAGTATCTTGCTGCTTCACAACGTATTAAATCTATTTGTAACGACGAGGATGATTCTATTCCTTTGAGAGATATTATTGCTCGATATTCTCCGTCTGTTGCTATCACATCTTCCCCTCCCGTCTTACCGACTAGAGAACCCGAGGACTCTCTCATAATGGGGGACGAGCATCTTGACACTATTCCTGAAAAGGAATCGGACGAATTAATAAAGTCTAGTGTTGAGAACCTTGTCCCAATCCCAAGTGAGTCCGAGGATTTTTCCGACAATGAAAGTGAGTGTGATATGCCAGTTTGTGATGATTTTACGACTTTCTCGAATCCTCTCTTTGATTCAAACGACGATTTCACCTCTAGTGATGACGAGTCACTTTCTGATGAGGACGTTCCGATGGAAAATTTCAAAATTTATTCGAACCCTCTTTTTGATGATGAAGAAATCATTTCTCCAAAGATTGATCCGCATTATTTCAATGCCGAGTCTAATCTTATCGAATCTTTGCTTAACCGTGATATTTTAATTGATTCTTCACCTAAGTTTGATTATCTTCTCGAGGAGTTCTCCGGTGAACTCGCTCATATCGATCCAATTCCACCGGGAATTGAGAAAGCCGACTTTGATCTAGAGGAAGAAATCCGTCTTGTTGAGAATTTGTTGTATGATAATTCATCTCCACGACCGCCGAAAGAACTTAATTTGGAAATTGCTGATACGATTTTTGAGTCTCTCTCTCCATCTCCTATCCTCGTTGAGGATAGTGACTCTCTTATGGAGGAGATCGATTTATTTCTTGCTTCCGATGACTCGATGCCACCGGGCATTGAGGATGACGATTATGACTCGGAAGGGGATATTCGTTTTCTTAAAATTACTAATAATAATCCCTTCCCATTACCCCGAAAATGAGTCATCTAACCTTGATCATTTTAATGATCCTTCACCTTGCTTGTCCCCGCCGAACCACCGGATGTTGAGATATTGCTTGATTTTAAAGCCCCGATACGGTTTGTTTACTAACAAGTGGTGGGTGACATTTCCTGAACATGATGTTCTTATGCAACTTTTACACCACCCCAACCACTTTTTTGTCCCAGTTTTTGACACTTTTGCTTCAGTTTTCACCGAAAACGAGTACAAGTGTTCAACTCCTGGTATTCTCAATTTCTCCTCATATCTTCATCAGGGCGAAAATCATTTCTAATTTTACTAAGAGCCCGATAATGATTTCTGGAGGGAAACATTCCCCTCACTTGGAATGCCCAAATCTCCATTTCTATCCTCCCTTGACTAAGCACAAGTTATGGGGGATCGAGTCAGGCCAAGACACGGTAGGAACAAAAATAAGCACTTCTCGGTTAGGCAACCCTTGTCCTTTTTCTTCTATTCTATTGCTTGATTAATAAGTGAGTGTGATTTTAGAGCCCAAGTGTGGGGGCGTTGTTATCTTTCTAATTAAAAGTGGTATTGTTTTTGCAGGATTCCATTAAGATCATCAAGACCCGTCGCTTGTTTTCATCCTCCAATCACTCCCGGTCTTCGATCTTTTACTATTTTGGAATCCTCAATCCTATCTTATATATGTATTTGAATTCCCATTTCACACTTGAATTTTTTGCATTTGCCTTTTTTCATTTCCTAAGTGTGGGGGGTAAAACCCGACATTGTGAACATTGAGTCAATGTTTCATTTTAAGTGTGGAGGTAGGGGGATATTCAATCGAAATGTGAATCAAATCACATATTGCCTGTCTGTGTTCCCCGCAACTAAACCACCCGTTTTGACCAAAAATTATAAAAAAAATATTGTGTTTGTTACTAAAAAAAAGAATTTTTTTTGAAAAAATATGATGAAATAAAAGAATACATCGAAATAAGTAGGCCTAGAACTAGAAGATTTTTGACTTGACCAGGCGTGTTGAGCTCTAGCTAGACCCCTTAACCATTATAAACTTTAGCTTTTGCTAGTCTTTTATACAAGAAAGCATTAAAAATGCAAATTCCTACTTACATCAGTGTTGTGGGGAAATAGACTCGTAGACCATGGTCGGCTCGCATACCGATGTGGCAGTTATTAAAAGACCACAGGACTTGAAATTTGGCTATCATAATAATAATTATGTAATAAAACGAAGCCGAAATAAGACTTCTGGATCATGGTCGGCTCGCATACCGATGTGACAGTCATTTAAAGGGTGGAGGTAATAATAATAATAATAAAAACTGTGGGCTGATAAAAGTTTACTGCCTCTTGCCGGGTCACAACCGATGTGGTAGTCTTCTAAATAAGGCACATAGTAATAATAATCTGAGACTGATAAAAGTTTGTTGCATCTTGTCGATTCAGAACCGATGTTGCAGCCTTCTAAAAGGTCGAGGAAACTACCGAGGTCGAAATATGTTTGCTGCATCTTGCCGGCTCACAACCGATGTTGCAGCCTTCTAAAAGACCGAGGTTTAATAATGTTGCAATAATAATAAGTATAAAGCCAAATTTCGACTCCGGGGTTATCTAAATAAAGCCTCCGTCTCTGGACTCGTAGTTGAGTTGTTTCGGATGAAATAAAAAGGATAACCCCTAAATCATGCGAAATTAGAACCTTAATTTGGACCTTATTCTCACCACATCATCTCTTTAGGAAAGGATTTCAAGCTATTGATGGTCTAAACCGGGTTTACTTTATTAATAAGGACATAATTTATTTGTCACCAATAATAATAATAAAATCCTTAGAGGAAATTAGGAATAAGGGAGGAAAAGTAAGTACACAATTAGCTTTTATGAGTAGTGTTAGCATCATAACTTGTATTTTGCAATGATCTTGTTTTTAAGCTTGGCTTGGAGAGGTGAAAGTCGAGGACGATGAATTTATCCATTTGGACACTTTTTGTGCTTTTTGTTTCGTGATCCTAAAAGTTATCAATAAATAATGAAAGCAATACATTATGTCACACATGAATAAGTTGTAAGTTGGAAATTATGAAAATCATGTTAAAAAAAAGAGAGGGTAAAACGGGGGTGCTTGCGAATTAAATGATTTTTGAACATTTTTAATGGACCTTTTCTGTTCTTGTTTGATTGTGAGGGGTCATAAGTTAAAAGGGGATAAAATTATTTATTTTCGGGTATTGTTTTATTTACATTGCGTGTGGGACCAGCAATGGTTTAGTGTGAGGGAATTTGGTATTTGCTAAATTACACATCTTTTATAACCCGGAAAACATTATTAATTGAACTAAAAATGCTAAAATATGCTTAATTATATTGCAAATATGTTTGTTTGGTATTTTTATGTCTTGCAGGTAAAAGGATTGAAAACGAAGCAAAAACAGGAAATATCGGGCTAAATTTGGTCAAGTTTAATTATTACTCAAAAGCCAAGATGAAGTCGTGAAAATTCCGCGAGCATGCCAGTGGAAAGAGCACAAGAAAAAAAGTTCAACGGTGCCCTCGAATTTTATTGGGCTAACCCCTAACCCACTTTACGGGCTGGGCCAACCCAAACTATCAAAAGCCCAACATAAAGTCCAAGAAATATATATTAAAGGAGAGGGTGACGTGTTGTGACATCATTGTCACATGCTAGGAAATTAATTCCTACACCTTCACGTGCCTGCGCACTTTAAATTGGGAGGACAAGTTGAAATTCAACACGTGACATAGGCTTTATAATAATTCAAAAGGAATATCTCAAAATATAAGAGAAGAAGCGATCCAAAGGACGAAAAGAGGGTGTTAAATTTAAGCAAAGAGAATTACACGTGTTGCCTATTGAACGGATGGATCATTATTTTACAACTCTACAATCCGTGTGATACTAAATGAGAGCCAATGATTAGCTGATGATTACATACTGATTGGTTCAAATTTACAACTTCAACCCTCCTTTGTCCTATAAAATCAACACGCCTCCCCTTCATTTTGGACTCCTTTTCACTTTTATTTTTTAGCTTTTTAGTTTTAGTAGTGTAGCTTATTTTAGCTTTTTAGCTTATTTCTTTTGTATCCAGCTTATTTCAAATATTGTAAAAGTAATCTTTAGCTTATTAAATTCATTTACGATTTGTCTATTTAATAGATTCTTCTATTTGTTTTTAGCTTATTAATCATTTTACACATTTTTGTCATTAGCTTATTAATAAGCAGATTTGAGCTTATTTTCTGGTCTTATCCATTTCACAACAAATAATATAAAATGGAAACGAAAAACACAGTTTCTTCGTGTTCAGTTTTAAAAGGGAAAGAGATCCAACGAATTCAAGAGAAAGCACGACTCTCAAAAGGAGGTTGTATGAAAGGTCTTAAAGCACTTCAGTCACACTTCTCGGCTCTCTCAGATGATTTAAAAGACTTTGGTGGAGTGCCTACATTCAAAAGAACATTCTCTCATGACATGAACTTGCTAGAAAAGAATCTTACCAAAGAAATACTTCATCAGATTGATTGCAAGGCTGCTTTGACAAAACTCGGAACAATTTTTGAAAACTCCTTCAATTCAGAATTGAGAGAGCGTATTCAGAAATATACTATATTCAATGCTCAATCCTTTAAAGATACAATGATCGGTGACATGGATTTCATTGAGAAATATATGCTCGAAACAACTCTTCATCTGTAAGAGATTTAGAAACTCTTGACTGAAAAGAAGCTGTTGTAGACATGAGAAGTTCAGTCAAAAACCGTTAAAGCATTGAAAGTTGATTCTGTTGTCATGGAAAACACTTGCATTTTGAAAGAAAACAGTAATTTAGAGACTGCATACAACAACTCAGCAAAGGAAAGCAGCTTAGATTCTGAAACAAAAGATGTACATGCAATCAAATACAAGATGTCAAAAGCAAAAAGGAGTGAGGCAATGAAATATTTTTTTTTCTTCTTTCACCTCTCTAAGGTCTTTTATAATAAGACTTAATTGGTACTCGTATCAAACATGGATTCAACGTGCCATTTATGTCACCCTTTGGTCAAGAGATGTACTTTCCAAATACGATGGCTTTTAAAAGTTAGATATTAAAACTACAAAAGATACTTGACAAAGACGAATTTCAAGGTGGATCCATGGCAGCCTTTTGGGTGATTAACAAACAATTTCAGCAATTCATCAATTCATAGTTTACTTTGGATTATGAAAGTTAAATGACAGACAAGTATTTTGCTGAATACACTGGAATCGAAGTTAAACAATTCAGAGAAACATTACTTCAACACATGAGTAATGTAAAGAAGCTTGTTGCTAAAAGAATACCGTTCATAATAGACTGTCTGTATGATAGAAGGGTGAATAAAAGAGAGATGTAGAAGCAAGAGAGTAAGGTTTATTTGGGAAAAGAATTAGATGTTGGTTTGGTTGTCATAGAAAGCAGTGGGACATAATCTAGAAAGCAAGATACAAGCAGCAAGTCAATGAATGATGCAGATTCAGGACGCATTATATGACAAAATCAATGGCGAGGTATAATTATTGCGGAATTGTTCTAATATTCTCTTGCTACATGATCAACAGCTTATTGAGCCAACCTGAAATCATTCTTAATGAATGTAGGGTGACCAGTATTGCTAAACAAGTCAAGTTAAAAGTCCTATGCATGAGTCATCACTTGATAATAGACAACTCCCACCCACCCCAACCTCCACCCCACCCCACCCCTCACCACGTAATTATATTATACCTATCTCTTCGATATGTAAATATTCGCCCTTAATAAAAAGGACGTGCCCAATTTCAAAAAGATTTCTCATGTAACACCCCCTTTTTTGACATATAGAAGCGGAAGCTAAATTGGGGTATTACTTCATGAATCAACAGTCATAATCATAGAAAACAACTCAAAAGAGATGTTTTAGAAAATTTAGTTATCATTAAATATTATTCCTTTGGTTTTCAAAAGGATACTTCTCTTTTAGGGTCAAACTATACATATTGAAAAAAGAGTTTGAATGTAACATGTTTGGACGTTCCATCAAGTCCAATGCCCACTCCGTGCCAATAGAATCGGCTCAATTACCTGAGATAAACATGCTAAAAAAAGTCAACACAACGGTTGAGTGAAATTCACAGGTTTGAAATGTAATAGTTGAATACAAGTCATCATAAATGGTAATAATTGTACAATTTCAATTATCATAGAAAATAGTATTATTGCCCTGAGCTCATGACACCAACACGTTAACATGGAAATCACCTTAGGTGGTCATTATTAGGAAAAATACAAATGTCTCTTGAAGCGCTAAACATGCCTAAGTTTCCCATTATTCTCAAATATAGTTGCGTTTGATTACCTCATGTAAGGTATACACAAAACAGAATTTGTCATCCTCGTTAGATCTATCCATAATATTCGCGTTCACTCGCAAGTGATTAATGGTTCATGATTAAATGATATTGGCAGTAGAGGTAAACTTAGGCAATAATATATCAGGATAGCATACAGTTATAAAAATACCTTTATCTTGGTCTTGATTGACATGTATCCACCCCTCACGGGGTTTAGAAAACATGTAAAGGTGGGACTATGAACACACCTTGATAAGGTAGTCGATTGATTTGAAATTTAATTCAAATGGAAGTACACAGCCTCGTGACGCAACCTGGGGTAATATGTCAAGTCTTAGTTTGGATTGTTTTTCAAAAACTATATTTCATATAAGTTTAATCGTAACTTGATTTTGCTTATTAGTTTGTGAAAACATCGTATCACTGTTCGGGCTATCATAATCCAGAGGTCATGTAGTAAACTGTTCGGGCTATCATAATCCAGAGGTCATGTAGTGGATGATAAATTATGTTAAATATATAACAGAATTATTTTATAGTGTTTCGATCGAACGACAATGATAACGAAAAATGTGTCGGGGCTTAATAAAATCGATTTTATAAGATTTAATATATTTTTATTAATATTAATATAAAAATATTCTATTTTATACCTTGGATTTGAAAATGACAATATATACCCATGGTATATACTAATTTACACTTTTAACCTTTTAATTATATTTTAAACATTTAACCGTTAACTTAGAAATATGGTAAAACAGGCCCTTGTGGTTTTAATTTTGGGATAATACACTTTTGGCCCGAAAGTTTAATAATTTCAAAAGTTATAATATATATACCCCTTTGCATGAAACGTTTTGCATTTTAAGTCCAAAATTCATAATCTTTGTATTTTTAATCTTGAAATCAAATTTTCATCTTATAGCTTATTACCATAAGCTAAAATAAGTTAGTTTTACGAGCTTATAGCTTATGGGCTTAAAAATCCAAAATGGGCAAGTTTGGTTTAGAAACAATAACCCGATGGGTTAGGGATATTAGGATTAGTTTTAATGATTATAAAAGTGATAAGTGAGCTTATAGAAATAGCTTATTACAACAGCTTATGGCTTATAGCTTTTTAGGTTCATGAAAAGAGATTTTAGGGTTTTAAGGGGTGCGTTTGGTTTAGGAAAACCAAACAACTAGACTCAAGGTTTCCAAAAGAGTTTAGCTTGAACAAATGATTATATCAAAGCTTATACATGATCTTAAACATAACAAGAGCTTATTGACCGAGTAGAAAAGCTAACTAGTACACGAAATGGATCAAAGATGGTGAAATGGGTCGAAATGGGTGAGTATGATCCGAAATCTTTAGGAGATGAATCAAGGACCTCTTTCCTTCTTAAATTAGGCTTCTACTTAGCTTATCCTTCCTTTTATTTTGTTCTATGACTTGGTTAGATCATCATTTTAAGGTAGTATTTAGTTTAGATGACAAGTTAGGAAAGTATGTATGTGTTCGTGTATATATAGGGTCAAGAGAGGAGTAGTGGCCAAGTTTACATGGAATAGGGACCAAGTTATGTGGAGCGGTGGCCAAGGGTTAGCTAGGTTACTAAGGGAAGCTAAGAAAATAGCTTAGAGAGGTGTAAGGAGGGTGTGAGGGGTTCGGTTATTAAGGGTGGTGACAAGGAGGTTTTACTTAGTGAGCAAGGGTGTGACAAAGGTGCTAGGGTGCTAGGGTGGTAACAAGGTGGTAATGGAGGTGCTTATCAAGTAGTAAGCAAGGTGGTGTGTCATATAGAAGGGTGGTTGCTTGGTTTGAACTTGGTTAGAGCTAGTTAGGGGGTGACGGTTTCATTAGGGTTTTCGAGTTAGGGTTTTAGTTTTTAGGATGAGTAGGGGCAGAAATGGAGGGAAATAATGTTTAAATATGGTGCTTAGGAAAGTTGTAATTCATGCCTAAAAGATGGTTTGAAATGCCTTAGGATTTTGGTTGGAATGGTTTTTAAAATTTTGTATTTCTATGCATTTATTGGTTTGTACAATGTGCTTAGGTGAGTTGTTACTAGGGTTTTAGACAAAAAAACACTACCACCATTGTCACATACTAGGAAAAGTATTCGAATTTCATGCTTGTACAACTTGTTATACGTGCCCTGAAGCTTGGTACATTGTTTTATATGGGAAATCTTATACGTAATCGGGGTTTTGATATAAACGTTTAACGTTTAAATCTGTTTTATAATAAACGTTTTAAATGGTACGTTATATAAATAATGTATGGTAAAAATGAAGTTTAAAACATATTGCTTGAAATATTATAACGTTTACTTGATATAAACATTGATGAAATTGGCATTGGTAGGTTGCGTGAGCTTGTTTACTTTGGTAATGTAAGTTACGTTACATTATGGATGGAATATCATCTTCCTTGAAAATGGTTTGCATCTAATTTGATACATGGGAAATTCACTGAGAAAAATTGCATCTAATTTAATAGATGGATAATTACATAGGAGAAAATTTATGGGTTGTTATAGGTCTACCAACTAAAGTATTCTAGTCGAGATTTAGTTGGATGTTGGGAGTGATATTTGGAAATTGATGTGGATCTTTGCACGAATTTTGAGTTTCGCGTTCCCACCTAAATTCTGGTCCTCTTTTAGAGTTCCATCTTACTTTGACTATATGGATGCGACTTTGTCTTAGTTGCTTAACTTCATGATCCATAATTTTTATTGGTTCCTCCACAAAGTTAAGTTTGTCATCGAGCCGAAGCTCTTTCATTGGAATGGCGAGGGATTCGTCAGATAGGCATTTCTTTAATTAGAAACGTGGAAAGTACTATGGACATTACTGAGTTCTTCAAGAAGCTCAAGTGTATATGCCATTGGGCCAACCCTTTTAAGGATCTTAAATGGTCTAATGTACCACGGGTTAAGCTTTCCTTGTTTTTTGAACCGGATGACACCTTTCTGAGGTGACACTTTTAACATAACACGATCTCCAACTTGGAATTCTAAAGGCTTTCACCTTACATTAGCGTAACTCCTTTGTCGATCTCTTGTAGCATGCAAGCATTGTCGAATTTGTACTATTTTTTCGGTGGTTTCATGGATTATCTCTGGTCTTGTGAGTTAGACATCTCCAACTTCGGCCCAGCAGACAAGTGATCGGCACTTTTGACAATAAAGTGTACTCGGGTTGGTGCTGCTCAATACTGCATGGTAATGTTTTATAAGAAAATTCTACCATTGGTAAGTGTCTTTCTCATCCTTTTCCAAAATCTATAACACAGGCTCGAAGCATGTCTTCGAGTGTTTGGATGGTTCTTTCACTTTGTCCATCAGTCTCGGGATGATAAGTTGTACTCATGTCTAATTGAGTACCCAAAGCATTCTGCATTGATTGCCAGAATCTGGATGTGAAATGACTGTCACGATCCAAGATAATAGATATCGGCACTCCATGCCGTAAGACTATCTCCTTTATATACAACCTTGTAAGGGTTTCCATACTATTTGTTACTTTGGCAGGGATGAAAGTGCTAAATTTGTAAAAACAGTTACAAATGACCTCATATTGTGTTCATGTCCGCTTGATGTTATTGGGTAGTTTTGTATATGGAAAGTCCATTCTCGTTATTCTTTTCCCATTTCCTATGTAGGATTCTCTGGTTGTACTAGTATTCAAGATGGCTTCTGACATTCTGCTTTAACTCTAGAGCATGTTAAACACTTGCCAACATACTCAACGATGATTGCCTTCATGTTAGGCCACCAATAGAGTTTCTTTAGATCCTGATACATCTTGTCAGAACCTGGGTGGATGGAATACTTTGATTTATAGGATTCATGCATGATCAAGTCTCTCAAATTACCAAAGAGTGGTAACCAACTTCGATTCTTGATACATCGGGTTCCATCAGGACGTACTTCAAATGCTTTGTCCATTCCTCGTAAATTCTCAGCTTTGATGTTCTCTTCTTTGATTGCCTCAGTTTGGGCTTCGAGGATTTGTGATGGTAATTTTGGGTGAAGGGTCATGACTAATGCTCTAACTCGGAGTGGTTTGATTCGTTCCTTCTGGCTTAAGGCATCTGCTACAACATTTGCCTTTCCAGGATGGTAACGAATCTCACAATCGTAATCTGCGAGCAATTCTAGCCAACGACGTTGTCTCATGTTCAACTCTTTCTGATCAAGGATATGTTGAAGACTTTTATGATCAGTGAACACAGTACACTTTGTGCCATATAGATAGTGTCTCTAAATTTTAAGAGCGAACACTACTGCTCCTAATTCGAGGTCGTGTGTGGTATAGTTCTCTTCATGAGGCTTGAGTTGTCGGGATGCATATGCAATAACTTTTTCTCTTTGCATTAACACCGCTCCCAAACCTTGATGTGATGCATCACAGTAAATGACAAAGTCATCGTTTCCTTCTGGTAATGCTAAGATTGGAGCTTCACATAATTTTTGTTTTAGCAGTTGGAAAGCTGACTCTTGGTTTTCTCCCCAGATATACTTCTTGTTTTTCTGGGTTAATTCAGTCAAAGGCTTTGCAATCTTTGAAAAATCTTTGATAAATCTCCGATAGTAGCCGGCGAGTCCTAAGAATTGGCGTACTTCTGTGGGTGTGGTAGGAGATGCCTAATTCTTAACTGCTTCAATCTTGGCGGGGTCAACATGAATTCCTTGACTGTCAATCACGTGCCCGAGAAATTGCACGATACTGATCCAGAAATCACATTTAGAGAACTTGGCATATAATTTCTCCTTTTTAAGTAATTTACAAGATTTTCTCAGGGGATTTGCGTGTTCTTCTTTGTTCCAGGAGTAGATAAGAATATCATCAATGAACACTATTACAAATTTATTCAAGTATAGTTTGCACACACGGTTCATGAGGTCCATGAACACAGCAAGCGCGTTGGTTAAACCAAATGGCATCACTTGGAATTCGTAGTGTCTGTATCGTGTTCTTGGGAATATCTTTGTCCCTGACTCTCAATTGGTGATAGCCTGATTCAAAGTCAAATTTTTGCAGTAAGTACTTTCGAACTGAAGTTGGCTCGAATTAATAATGCGGATCCTGGGGTAATGGGTATTGATTCTTTTACGAGAGTTTTATTCGCTTTTGGTAATACGATCACATTCTGAAAGATCCATCTTTCTTTCTAACAAATAAGACAGGAGCTCCACAGGGCGAAGTACTTGGTCGGATAAAACCTCGGTCTGCTAACTCTTGTAGTTGGTCAGATAGTTCCTGCATTTCTGAAGGAGCTAATCTATAAGGTGCTCGGGCTACTGGTGCCGCTCCTGGCATTAAATCGATTTTAAATTCTACTTGGCGAAATAGAGGGAGGCCGGGTAGATCTTCAGGAAAAACATCCAAAAATTCTCTAGCTACCGGTATATCTTCTAGTCGTTTTTCATCTGACTTCTTGTCCATTACTTGGGCTATAAAATCTTGATATCCCCTGGATATATATCTTTCCGAGTTCTATACATGTTATTAGGCTAGTAGGGTTTTACTGCGATCCACCTTTGTATGATTAAGTTTACCCTACAATTGGGATGGGGCGACTTTCGCGTTTACAGGGATAATCCTAGCATGATACTTGGATAACCAATCCATACCAATGATGACGTCAAAACTACCGAGTTTAATCGGAATAAGATCAATTTTCGAAAAGGTTGGTTTTAGCAAAATAGAGTGAACCCTGGATACACGGTATTAGGTGCCTATTAGGGTTTCCAATAGGCCATTTCAATGTCATAAAGTTGGTATCTAGTGTAATTGGTGGATATTAAGCATAGAGGGCAAGAGATATGGATACAAAACTTTTATCGTCTCCTGAATCAAATAATACTCTATCTAGATGTTGGTTTAGAAAGAATGTACCCATGACTACGTTCAGGTCTTGGTGAGCGTTCTTTTCCCTCAGCAAGTATGTTCTTCCATGGGCATTGTTGTTTGCTCTTGAGCATTTGAATTTGTTGTGCCCGTCATCTCTGCATGCCATGATAAGTTACTTTATTGGTTGGTAGTTGCGTCCAGCCCGATTGGCCCTTTGTTTCTACAGTTCTTGGTTGATGGACCCTCCTTGTTGCAAGTCTGACACTTGACAGTGCAAGGGTGCCTGTGTGATGGACGGTGCATTTCTTACACAGGGGAAGGGCTTTCCAGTATACTATACTTTTTAGTTGGGTGGACAACATAAGCCATGATGATTTCTTTCTTCTATTCTGTTGTTCGTTGGTGATCATTGTTCGGTTACTATTGTTGTTACGATTTATTTTTGTAGTTGTTGTGTTAGTAATGGTTCTTTCTATCATCAACTTCTCGTTTGGGTCATTGGGTTCTTGCACGAATATGACTTTGATATTGATCCATAATTATGGTTATGGTAATAGCTTCCTCCAAAGTTCAAGGCTTTGAAGCGGTAACATTTCCTTCAATACTTCTGGGTAATCCCCCGATGAAGACTTCCATGAGTTTCTCAGAATTTGGCACCATAGTTGGGCATAAAACTACCAATTCCTGGAATCTTCTAATGTAAGCCTTGAGATCATTCCCTTTTTACAGTCAGATTGTAAAATTCATCTTCCATTTTCTTGATCTCAGTTCGGGGACAATACTTCTTTATTAAGAGCTGCTTAAATTCGGACCATGTGATCTTGTAAGCTTCTTCTATTCTAATAGGCTGGGCAAATGAATTCCACCAGGATAAAGCTTCCTTGGTTAGAGTACCAGTAGCAAATTTCACTTTGCAGTCCTCGGTACAGTTACTACGAAGAAATACTGATTCAGTTCGTTCAAATCAGCGGATGAGACCAACGACACCTTTCATACCTTTGAAATTGAAAGGTTGGCAGCTCATAAACTATTTGTAGCTACATTTTCTTGCTACAGGAGTTTCTCTTGGTTTGGTGTTCCTATTGGTATTGTCAACATTTGCCATGGTAGCAGCTTGTGCTTCCTGAGTTGCGGAAACACTATCAGCAACTAGTTTCCTGATGGCGGCCTGAGACATGGCTGGTGCTGTAGATGTTGATGTCCTCTTAGGAGCCATTCTATCAACATTTACAAGACAACACAAAATAAGAATCATATCATAAGTTATTATCAAAAATTTCATATATAGTGATATTGAATTTCTTTGACATATCATTGTATGGATTCTTATTTTGATACAAGTTTTAACAAAGAAATTGATAGTTGTTAAACTATACATACTTAAAAAGGCCCAATTCAACCCAAAACGGATCAAAAATGGCAAAAATGTGCTTGTATCTGAGTTTTATGTGTGCAGGTGGATATGGTCAAATATTGCAAGAAAAACAGTTCAAAAACGGGACTCGAGAACGGACAAGTGTATATCAAGAAAGTAAAGAAATCAAAAGCCGGAAGCCAAGAGTGATCTTGCCTCTGCCTTCTACGTCAAACTTGCAGCTAAACCACAGTCAAACAAATCCCAACTCCATTGTTTTATAATTCCAAGGGCTGCATTTTGCAATTTATGGAAAGTTGCTTTATAACTTAAAAAAGTGGATTTGCAAACACATAGGGCCGAATTGTAATTATCCTCTATAGTTATAAAAGGCGCGGGTCAAAGATCCGGGTCAAATAAACCCGTGGACTCCCAATCAACCAATGAGAATACAACCCCCAACCCGACCTAACCCGACCTAACCCTACCAACCCTGGTTTAACTTATAAACCATCATTACAATGACTGTTCCTATTTACCCCCAAATGAGATTTGACATCACACACACACGATAACACTCACTTCAGAAACACAAAGAACCCTAGTTTACAAACCTTTCACCCCACCTAAATTAACCTTAGGGTTAATCCACCTCTCACAACCCTTAACCCATCTATCACTATCAATTAATCCCCCAACCCAATCCACCCTGGCAAAATGAGAGGAAATGATTGGGTGATGTGACGTGTGTGAGTGTTTACACTCACATAACTAACACACTCTATGTCCACGTCAATGATCCGGGTGCACACTCTTTGATCTAACGATTGAGATAGTAGATCAAGGAGAGAGAAATGATTGAAGGGTCAAGATGAAAAGGATAGAAGGATCTAGAGAGGAGGATGAGCTCAAGCTTCGGGTATAAATACCCCTCAATCCAGCAGAAGAGATATAAGAATTTTTAGGGTTAATTTTTCAGGTTAATTTTCATAGTGTAATTTTCATTTTAATGTTATGTAATTTTGTTTCACGATTGTAAGCAACTTTATTTCAGTTTTAATAAAAGTAATATTTCATATAAATTTGTGTCTCTATTTAAATTCTGTCAAAAATACTTGTGTTTGTGTTTGTTATGATGAAGGCTTGGAGTCTCTTGGAATTGGATGGCTGCTGAGACTCCAAGGGTTTTAGAGCTAAGGGTTAGCATATAGGTTAGATTAGGTTGTTGTTGATTCGAGATTGGGCTTATGTGAATAAGCCATAAGTCCACACAGCTTGTTATTATTTCCTGTTCATGCTGGGAACACCAAGGTACACAATATTAGGATTTAATTTGTTTTACATTTGTCTTTTTGATTTCCTAATAAGCTGTTGGTTATCTATTTATCTGTTTAAAAGTAGTTTAAATAAGCTTTTTTTTGATTTGCTAATAGTTTGAATAAGTAGATTTTATTAAGTAGTCAAGTGCCTTGAAGTTGCTTTGTTTTGAGAGGTAGATTACTAAGTTGCTAAAGCTTATAAGCTAATAAGCTTATTCAGCTTATTTCAAATAAGTTAGAGTTAAGATTTATAAAAGTAGTTTCTTAAAAAGTTAGGATAATAAGCTGTTTTTATATAAAAAGGATGCTGAGTGTTAGTAGTTAGGGAGTTCAGGGGTCATTTCTGTCCATCTTTAAAGTTTCTGTTAGTTAAAAATTTGCATAGTTAGTCCTTCGTTAGTTGCGCAGTTAGTCCTTAGTTAATTGCATAGTTAGTCCTTCGTTAGTTTAATTGTTAGTCTAGTTAGTCCCAAGTCCAGGGACTATTTCTGTCAATAGATCAAACTTTGTGTTTTTCATAAAACTTTAATGTTTGGCCGCCTACCCTCAACTTTGCTTCGTGTCACTTTTAACCCATGTGTTTTGGCAGATTTCATTTAGCTTAATAGAAATAGTTTTTATAAATAATAAGTTAGGTTTTTAGTTTAATTACTTAAATTAGTTTATAATTACTCATTAAAAATTAGGGCTTTTAATAAAATTAATTTTCTGCATTATTTCTTTTTATAAAAAATATTTTTATATAATTTTTAGTTTAAGTTTTATATTTTTAAAAATTAATTTTCGAATTTAGTTTTTAATATTTCATTTTCAAAAATCAAATAAAAAAA
>BQNB010004874.1:25944-102743 GCA_026074375.1 Tanacetum coccineum
GACAAAGAAGATTTCTCTTCTTTTAAAGATAAAGCACCCTGAAACGTACACTTTTCTTTTATTTGAAAACCGAGTTGTTATCTGAAATTTAATAACAAGCCATTTTGATGAGCAAACTTTTTGAAAGATTTTTGAACATCTTCTGAAAAAGTTGAATAATTTTTGCTCAAAACAAGAAGATTTCTCTTCTTTTTAAGGTAAAGCGCACTGAAACGTACACTTCCCTTTTATTTTAAGCACGGGTTGCAATCTGATATATGATTACAAACCATTGTCTTGAGCTACAAAACTTTGAATGTTTTATTTGAATAGCTCAAGACCGAAAAGATTTCTCGTTTCGATGTTAAGGATAAATGCACTGAAACGTACATTTTCCTTTTATTTAAAGCACGGGTTGCAATCTGATATATGATTACAAATCATTGACATCGAATTTAGACAACAACCTTTGGAACCCATTTAAGCATGGTGCTAATGGGTTTACCAGATTTTGAAAACCAATTGAAAGTTGTGTCAAGTCGATGTAAAGATGTTGAGTTCCAACGAGGGCTTGAAACCGGTGTTTCGTTTGAGAACAACTCTCGTGGAATCAACAGAGATTTAAAATTCCTCTTTATATTCCATTGATTTTTGAAACTCGTTGTTTCAAATGGAGTTTTAAATCTTGTTGACGAAGAAGATTCCCATTTGTTAATGTCATTTGATGAAACATCCTAAAAATTTGTTTCGTTTGAAACTCTTCCTTTCTTGTTGATGGTTGAAGCAAAGTGATTCTTGTTTTACATCGAAAGCATTTCTGATTTGGAATATTTGAAAGATTTCGAATGACTTTGCTTTGGCCTCCACACTTGTTTCACCGATGTAAAACGAGAATGTGGAGTAACAAAAACGTGATTCTTTCCTTTGAAAGTACTTGTCTTAAAACTCTTTTGAGAAGAAGATGCTTCAAAAGTTTGAGATTCCTTAATTGGGCTCCACACTTGTTTTACCGGTGTAAAACACGAGTGTGATGTTTCAAAAGATTGATTATTTTCATTTGAAGCTCTTGTCTTAAAACCCTTATGATGAGAAAATGTTTCAAAACTTTGAGATTTCTTAGAAAACTTCCTATCTTTTTGTAAATAATAGGTTGTAAACTGAGAAACCCTTCGTGAAATGAGGTGTTCCAGCCAATTAGGTGTTGCCATGTGGACGGAATGATGTATAAGGAGATTAGAATGAGGTTAATTGATGTAGAGAGGAGCGGGGGAAGGGATTTGGCAAAGTTGGGTTTGTGGTGAAATTGGCGGGAAAGTTGGTTGGAGTTGGTTAGGGGAGTTTAAAGCCGCGAGTTTATGTTTAAAGGTTTGGGCTAATAGCAACTTTGGTCCCTGCGATTGCTCCTCTTCTTTGTAGTGTAAAAAGAAGTTTCAAATTGACAACATTGGTCCTTGTGGTTCTTTACTTCCTTTTTCTCTTTTATAAAGCACTTTTATCTTTTGGCAATTTTGGTCCTTGAACTCCAAACTTCTAAATAAGCTTCTAAACTTTGAACACTTGTCACTTTAAGTCCTTGGCTTCATTATTTTGACCTTTGACTGCCTTTCTTGCTGTATCGGCTGATCCGGCTTTGATCTTTGGCTGTTTCTTCACTCTTTTTCTTGTCTCTTTCGTTCCTTGTCGGTTTTTGATCGTTTTTGCTTCTTTTTGTCCTTTTTATCCTTTCCTGCACAATAGACACAAAAGCACACTTTTTCTATTCTTTTGGCATTATTTTGGCTTTTATTTGGCAAAATCCCGGGTATTTATTATATACAATTAAGCATTTATCAAAATTCCCCAAACTAAAGGATTGCCGTGTCCTCACGCAATGTATCAAGTGTACACTTTGTAAAAACTAACAAGTTTCAAAATGCCCTTGGGGGTTTTCAGCCTGTTATGAATCACCTTTTAAAATAACTTAGATTTTCTCAACATTTATCCCATGGAAAACACATTAACTGGCAATATCTGCAACTTTTTGCAACTTTTAAGGCTCATTGAAATAGGTACTCCGATTAATAGAGCACAAAGAGGAAAATTCGTCATCCTTGACTTTTCATAGACTAAACAAAGCTTAATAAACAAGATTCATTTGTCATTTTAAGTACCAAATGGATTTAGCTACTATACTTACTAAATTGTGAACTTTTCACTCCCACGAATAAATTAATGATTAAGATGTGTGCACTCTTTTTAACTCAACCATAGGGATCAATCTTATCTTCATAGTTGACAATTCATCTAAAGCTTTTTACATATAAGCTTGTGGAGCTCAAATGTTAATAACATAGATAAATCTCGACTCAAAGCTAAATGAGATTATGGAAACAAACTTATAAATTGTTTGAGAAAATGAATATTTTTAACCATTCTTTTATTTTCTAAAGATACTATAATTATTTTCTTTGCAATAGGAATATTGTTCTTAGTTCGAACCCTACTTTAGGCATTTCTCCAAATAGGATATCGCATAACAAAACGGGGTTCTTAGTTCGAACCCCCATTCCGCTGCTAACGTTTTGTAGGTTATCGCGACAAACAAACTTTTCCTACAAAGCCTAAAAATCCAATGTTCCCTTAGTTGCCAATCATCACTAGGCCGAGCTACCTGTGGTTATGCCTACGACCATTGATTCCTATCGTACATAGTTTTAATCCTTAGTTGCGACCCCATCCGAGTCTTTCTCTCAACATGGATACGCCAACGATCAAAACTACATATAGCTTTTATTATTCTTTTTTTTTTCGAATGCTTCATTGGCACGAAAAATAATGCTTTTGCATTAGAAATGCTTCATTGGCATTCTTTTTATAATTACTTCTTTTTGATGAATGGAATAATTTTTCACTTTAGAAAAATCAACTTATAAATTTGAAACCAAAAAATCTTACTTACATATAAATGAATGCTTTTTTCAAATGTAAGACTTTTCTATAAAGAAATTGGTTGACTTAGCTAAATTATAAAGAGCACGTTATGATTAAGTGTGTTAAGAAGCTTATGGGAGGGTTAAAAGATACAAAATCATTCATATAAGCTTTAGGGTTTTCCAAATAAACCTTGCTTAAACAACTACACTTATATTAACTACATCATTTCTTGTTTTTTCCTTTCACATTTTAGAATCCAAGCAATAGGATTTGGAAAGCTTTGGCCCCACAAAAGGTTGGTTTAAAGAACTTAGTAAAGGCATTTTTCACCCGGTCAAGTCAAAATTAACTCCTATTTCTCACCAACGGACTACCAAAAAGTGGTGTTTTTCTCAAACTAAGCTTCTTTTGAGCTTTTCTTGTAAGCAAAAATTTAAAATTTTCCACTTTTTCTCAAAAAGGATAATTCAAAAAGGTTCAAACAAGGTTGCGTGAAATGCAAGTCAATATCGAAGATATCCTTCCCCAAACTAAAATGAAACTTTGTCCTCAAAGTTTAAAAATAAGGGTCAAAAGGAATCTTTAACAAAAATTCTAAGGTCATGCCAAAAGAATAGATGTTAGTTCGATAAAGACAAGGATAAGAGATTTCCCACTTTATGAAGAGAAGATTGGAGACCATCAATGGAAATTGTGGGAATTGCTTTGTCCTTCCACAATTTTGAACCATGAAGCTTCCAAAATCCGGAAAACCTAGACAAAAATCACAAACAACCAACAAGAGACGAAAAAGAACAAGCTTCCTCTCTTCTTTTACATTGTTAGCTCAAAAACATCTCTAAAACGGCTTAGTTTTTGTTAACCGAGTACAAGCTATACTCGCCCCCGAATTAATTTGTCCTTGGGGAAGCAAAGAAAATAGAAAGAAAATGAAAAAGAAGATAAAAGGATAAGCATGGGGTGCCTCCCACGAAGCGCTTGTTTATTATAGAGTCCCCTTCGCTTGACTCTTTCCCCAAACTAGGTCATTATGGTGGATAATAGCAATGGTGAAGAAATTCCAAAAGGTGGAAACCTCCCAAATAGGGATTGAAAGATTTACGTAGCATTTTTGATTCCGGGTTCAAAAAACTTTTTAGAAAAGAGTTTCAATAGAGAAAATGTGAACCCGGAAAATGCTTTGGTAACATGAAAGTCCATTAAGGGTGGGTGGAGTGGGTCAAAAACATTAAGAGTCAAAAGAGCTTTAGATGGAGCTAACTCTTTTGAACTCTTATCCTTAAAAGCATCATTATCAAAAATACCCGGTTTAAAAACTTTATCTTCACTCCCCGTGGAGTAAGATGTGGGTAAAACCTCGGGATAGGTGACAAATGGTAAAAATGTTCGGGTAGTAATTGTGAAGGAATCTTCCTCTTCATCTAAAACAACATTTTCACCTATACCCGGGTAAGAAAGTTCACTTGTGTTAATTTCGTCAAAAACATTAACTTCAGCCATCACGGGCTCATCATCAAAAGTAAATGACTCGTACTCGGGAAGAATCATCGAGTCATCAAGGGGTAAATCATCAATAGAAGTAGTGTCCTCCCCTGAGTCACGGTCACTCTCGATACCCCGTAGTATCGAGTTATCCGAAAAACTAAGCACATCCGCCTCCTCTAAAGGCAAATCAAGATCCACAACGGGGATAGTAGAGGAGGGGCAAATTATAGGAGAAATCGGAATAGGAGGAGAGAGACTAAAAGCGTTAATCTTTTCAATTAAAAGATAACTTTCGACTAATTTCTCCCGACGATAGAAATGGTCAACGATCTTAGAAACTGTCGAGATCGATCTCTCCCCCTCTGTCCTCCTCAATATCAACACTATCTATATAAAAATCGTCAATCATTTAATCTCGTCATCGTCGTCGGTATCATCGTCTACACAAACTTCAACGATTTCCGGCGAAATTGGAGCAAGATGAGCAAGTCTACTCGTGGACTTCTCGTAATAGGAATCATCGATGTCGAACAAATTACACTCCCCCAAACTAAAGTCATCGGACTCACTTGGGTTTGAAACAAGGGTCTCAACACTAATCGTCTCCGTTTCCGGAGTAGTGTTAATATGCCCGTCTCCCATTATGAGTGAATCCTTAGGCTCTACGTTTTGCGAAACGGGAGTGTGTATCGTATTCGGATGAACCGCATAAAATCCCAAATTATCGTCATCATCGTCAATGATAATCTTCTGAATTCGAGCTCTAGCTTCAGACTCTCTAAGCTCTTCTGCTTCTTGTATGATTTTCCGAATTTCAATGCTTAGACCATTGAATTTATCCTTAAGCTCATAAATCTTATCTTCACATTTCCTTCTATAATCAATATCGATCTCCTCCTTTTGATATTCTCTTATTCCTAAATCATTCATCCATTCTTTCATCTCTTCTAAACACTGCTGCTTCTGAATCTCCAAATCTTGGATTCTCATTTCTTGAGGAGATTGACTTTCATTTAAGGCTTGATTAGCTTTTTGAAGTCTCTCCTCAGCAAGCAGTTCCGCAATACTCTTCTCTTCTTGATCTTTCTGGATTTGGTTAGAAGTTTCTTGCTTTAGTGGTTGAATTTCATTAAGGATTTGTAAATCCTTAAGAAGACTTTGCAACAATTCTTGCAAATACTCAGGTTGAGTTTGCTCTTCTTCCACAACTTGCTTGATCTTCAAAAATTTCTCCTCAGCAAGCAATAACTTGATGCTCTTTTCATTATGAGGTATGTGATCATACTTCTTCAAGAAGTCTTGCATAGCTTCTATAAGATCCGTTTGAGCATGTAGCATTTCCATACTTGTTACCGGAGGAGTCTGATAAACATCGGAAAACTGCGGGGGTTGAAATTGGTCGAAACCGGAAGAATGAGAATTAAAATACTCTTGGTTCATCGGCTGACATTGGTAATCAAAGTGTGGACCCCCGCAATAAGCACAAACAAGATATTGTTGAGAAAAATTCGGTGAATTTTGTGGAAAATTATTATCACTAAAGTTTTGATTGTAACACGGTTCCAGCTCAGAAATGATCGGATCTTTTGGTGGACAGTTGTAATCGAAATGAGCACCTTTTCTACAAGATTCACAAATGCATTGTTGACAAAAAATTCCATTTAATGAATCACCGCACTTATAACAACAATTATGATCGATTTGTGGAGGATTTTGTGAAATATTTACACCGGGGTCTTGATCAACAACGCTTGGCTCTCGAGGAGCATTAACAACGTTGGTATTGTCATTGGATGACTCGGAAGTATCTTGAAAGTTTTGGAAAACTCCATTATCAACACAATATGTAAACAAATCTTTTTCGAATTTCATACGTATAAGAGTACATCCATGACAATACGGACCATCGACCGGGGTTCCACACACCGCACAATGCAGAGAAGAGTCGGGCACGGGAACAATGATCTGGTCATTAAGATTTCCTATCGAACAACATTCTTTAGTGTACCAACTTCCACAAGTTGAACATTCTTTGATTGCATAAAGGGATTTTGAACGATTAGGCGCCATAAGAATTAAACATTATCGAGGATAAGGAAAATGAGAATTAAACAAATAAGAGGAATAAGAAGAATATTTTTAGCTTTTCCGAATAATACATAAGATAATTAAAGAATTTGAGATTGAGAAGATTCTTTTTGGGGAAAATTAAATTTTTTAGTATTTATTAGGAAGGAAAAGAAAAATATTTTTGGTAACCGTTTATTACAAGCTTCACGATAAGTCTCTAAGATTACGCACAAGTGAGCGGAAAAGCTTAGCGAGCCGCAATGATACGTAGAAGTAGCTATTCTTTTCATTAAACTCTCATTATAGTTGTAAAACTTAAAGGGTCCGTGTACCTGAAGTAACTCACGTTTGTTTATTTGTTTATTGGAATGGTTTAAGATGGATAGCTAGTATCCAAATTTGTTTATTTATTTTATTTTTTTACTAATTCGATAGGAATCGAATTAATGAACTTTTTATATTTTTTATACAAAAATAGCAAAATAACTTCCAAAGGAAGGGTCTTCAAAACTCTACTTCAACGAATATCCTCAAAAATCGTTCACGTCTTCCCCGGCAGCGGCGCCAAAATTGGTTTCGTTGTGATAAGTATAGTATATATCTCTATAGTGCAAACTTTCACCAACCAAGATACCGTAAGTAATTAATCACTTAGGAAAGTAATTAATACACGGGTCGTAAATTCCTCGAAGAAGTCGTGAATTGAGATTTGGTGATAATTCGGATTCGAGTCAAGAATGGTAAAGGATTTTTGAATTTTGAATTATACTACAAATTTAATAGCACAATTAAACTATAGAGAGAATTAAAGAAACTAAAATCAATTAACTAGCACGAAAAATTAACAAATGTGAATTAAAAACGTGAGCTAAAACGAGAATTTAAAATCTAAAGCACTTCTATTAACAAATTTAATACCTAAAAATCACAAATTTAAAAATAAAATTTTAGGAAAAAGAATTAGAATTTTTTAACTATTTTTGAATTTTTTATGAATTTTTTAAAGAAAAGTGAATTAACTAAAAATAAACTTTTTCTAAAAATTAACACTAAAATTCTACTTTTATTTTTCAAAAATACTAGAATGAAAAAGAAAATTATCACAAAAAGAATTAAAAAATTTCAACTATTTTTCTACTTTCTATGATTTATCTAAGAAAAAGAAATTACTAAAACCTATTTTAATTCCTAGAAAATACAAATTTAACTGGAAAAATTAAGAAAAAATACTTTTTAACAACTTTAAGAGTGCAGAAATCAAATGGAATAAAAATGCCCAAATTTTATAAACTAATTAAGCCCTAATTTAATCAATTAAAAACTAAACCTAATTTATAAAAACTTATTTTGAAAATATTAAATCTATTTTATTTTTCCCAAAAGACAGGGTAGAAAGTGTAAAGAAAGAAAGTAGAGGGTAGGCGGGAAAACTAGTGGAAATTTACACTACAATGAAAACGTGTAACCTCAAACTATTGAAAAAGTACAAAACAGACCTCGCGATTCAGCTTATTTTTGGCTTATTAAAAAATGAAATTCAGCTAAAACTTAAAACTACAAAGTTGAAGAAGAGCTTATACTCTACAACTTTAATAAAAGCAACTTGAACTTTTAACAACTGAATAAGCTAGAAAATTAAGCTTCTAATTCTGCTTAACAGAAACTAGTGCTTAACTAGCTTTTCTAGTTTATGGCTTATTCCTTGCTTAATACTAAATGAAAATGAAAACTAAAAGTTGCTATGAAAAGCTTAAAAGATGTTATTTGAAGCTTGTATTGTGTACTAAGTATTTCTAAAAAGACTTAAGCTAAAAATATACAATATTAAGAAGAAATTAGTTGTTAAAAAGTGAAGGTTCAGGATAAGCTGTCTAACAAATTTAAGCATAAACTGAAATAGCTACTTAAGGCCTAGTTGTAAGCTATCAAATGATTTTCAAATTGAAAAAAAACTGTGCATATATTTGCAGCTTGAACTAATAGCTTCTAAGAATAGCTTTAAACTAAGAACTTGAAATCCATTTGATGACTTAATAATGCTAGTGAAAAAGTCTATGAGGCTTAATGGCTATTACTTGCTACTGATATAACAAGTTTAATCAAACTACAATATGGAAACAGGAAATCTAAGAACTCAATCTCTACTAAGTTTAGAACCTAAAAGGAGATGTAAACAAGCACTAAAAAGGTAAAAGCTATAATCTACTATAAACTAAGCTGTGACTTGTATTGAAAACTGAAAACTAATATTCACTTAGAAAATCTTGCTGAACTAAGATGTAGCTTATGAAAAATATTTAAAATCAATCCTAGAGCTTAATATCAGCTATCAAAAGTGAATCCTGAAACTTAAATTGAGCTAACCTGTGTTTGGCATACAAATCAAACCTAATGCCAAACACTCCTTAAAATTGGATAAACTCAAATTTAGACTACTTTAATCTTGAATGAGCCAAGACAGATTAAGAACTAGGTTAAACAAATTGTATTAAGCAAAATAACACTAAAAATAAGCCATAGAGATATAAGAAATAAGCTACAAACAATTTAAGCTATTTGATGAATTAGTAAACTGTCTAACTCTAAAACTTGACTAAAACTTGAAAAGAAAGATTAAGAAATTAAGAGTAAACTAAGTAAGAATTGATAAAACTAATGGAACAAGAAACCACAAGATAAGCTAATTAAAAGCTTTGGAATAGTAGATTAAGCAAAATGACTAATTTTAAGAAAAGAGAAACTCACAAGAAGTCCTTAGCTCTTGTAGTAGCCCTAATTCTAACCTATCAATCCCCTAGGTCCAGCTGGTAGGAAATGAAACTTAATTAATCCCAAGCCCATCCATTTCTGGCTTATTACTCACAATCAACAGCTTATATAAGCTTATGGACAGAGCTCTATGGAATATGATAAAGTAAAAGCTCAATTTAGCTTTTGAAAGCTGAATTAAGTCAAACTTATGTAAAAAAACTCTTTAGGACAGAATTGAAAGTTTGAAAAGTTAAACAAGCTTATTGAAGCTTGTTTGACTTTCCTTTGACTTTTTAAAAAAAAAGCTTTGACTTTTGTAAAATAAAATGAGAACAGCTTATAAAAGCTTGTAAGAGTAACTAGAAAAGCTTAACAAAGCTTTTAGAACAGTATTGAAGAATATTGAGAGCTTAAAACTGAAAATAAGCTTGATATTAAAAGAGTAACGATTACAAAAGTTTTAAAAAGAAAATTACAACTGAAAATTAACACTATTAACTAACTCCCTAAAATGAGAACCTAATTGCCTATTTATAGAAGTTGAGGAGTGCTTGAGGATAATGAAGGATCGATCTTGACCGTTAGATGTGATGAGTGACGTGTCTGAGCCAATCATTGCTTGCCAAGTGTGCAAAATGACGTGGAGTTGAATTCTGATTGGAGGAGAGGAGTTGGAAAGGACGGGAAAAGGAATTTGGGAAGTTTGGGTTTTTTCGAGATTTGGCGGGAAAATCAGGTACAAAACGATTAGGGGAAAGTTAAACCCGCTTTTGTTTTGAAACTTTGGGAGAATTGCATAAGTGGTCCTTGTGTTTCTCTTTGAAAAGTGTAGTGTTAAAACAACTTTCGAATTTGACAATTCTAGCCCTTGTGGTTTTCAAAACAGGAAATGGGCTTTATTTTGGGCTTTTGTTATATGAATAGTGTAGAAAGGCCCAAGGGTATTTCTTGTCTTTTAATCTTCCTTTGTAGTTTTGGCATTTTCTGGCTTTTATTTGGCAAAATCCCGGGTAATTTATATATACAATTAAGCATTTATCAACAACCATATCGATGGATAATTT
Source organism: Tanacetum coccineum (assembly GCA_026074375.1). Lineage (NCBI taxonomy): Eukaryota > Viridiplantae > Streptophyta > Magnoliopsida > Asterales > Asteraceae > Tanacetum > Tanacetum coccineum. The sequence continues at coordinate 36,207 of BQNB010004874.1, forward strand.
TTTTCATCCACCATTTCCGCTACCACCTTTAGGACAACCTCATACCTCGTCGTGTGATTGTTTTATGAACAATCGCAATGCTCAAGAAGAGCTACATAGCTTCGTAGATGTAGTTCATCGTACGCTAACCACCATCCGTCTTGACATTGTCAAGCTCGTCGCTTCCATCTTTGTTTGTTTTCTTCTTTAATTATTTTTATTATTTCACACTCACGAACGAAACATATCGAGATACGTCACCATTTCCTTCGGGACAATGCCCAAAAAGGAAACATCTCCATTGAAAAAGTTGTGTCTGAAGATAACATCGCCGACATTCTTTCTTTATCCCTCAAGCGCGAATTGTTTAATTATCCTCGTTGAAGTCTAGGAATGATGGAACACATTCCGTAAATTTTTCTCTTCTTTTCCACTAGTCTCGATTCTAGTCTTTTTTCTATTCCATGTGTCATGACAACTTAATTACTTCATCCGAAGTGTTTTAAGTATTTTTAATTAGCGAAATGCAAATTAAAATGTCACTCTTTTTGCAAAATTTGTCAAAAATCAAGCCCTCTCCCATTGGCGGTCCAGTGGCCCCTAGATTTATTATGGGGGCCCCAGATATGTTTTGGACCGTCGGCAGCAGGGTTGTGATATCTATCATTTCTTTTTTAAAACCATAAAACAAACACCCTCTCTCACAGTTTTATATTATAAGGCTCGACCGCTCTTTTATCTTCTATTAATTTTCTTACGTGGGTTAAAGTGTCTTGAATTGATTGTAGTCACCACCAAACTCGTGCCAGTCTCTCAGGCTGAAACCTCCTTTTTACCTGTTAGAATTAGGATTAGAACTAACATAGGTTTGACTTAAATTAGAATTAACTTAGATTAGATAACCAAAATATTAATAAATTGAGAGATTTAACCTCGCTTCAAGTGTTTGACACCCTACTTACCACGAATCTACCACCGACAGGGTACACTGCCCGTTAAAGTGTTGTTTTTGGTTAAGTCGGCAAAATATAAATTTAAAACTTGAATCATAAAAATATACACCACACAACAACACATCAAGTTTTTAGCGCCGTTGCCGGGGAGTGAAAATTTAATCTTGATTTTTATTTTATATTTTGGTTTTTAACATTAGATCTAACCCTTAGGAGTAGTGTAAATTAGATTAGTGTATATTCTTGTATATTCTGTAAATTTTTATATATTTGTTAGTTTAATTGATTGCTTGTATATTTGTGTGTTTAATTTAATTGTTTTCCTAATACATTGTTCTAGTCGATATCTCAATACGGCGTATCCACTTCCATTTGATACGACGTATCCAACTTTCTTTCCAGTATAGCGTATTCATTCAACTGATTAATATGGCGTATTCACTTCTATTGAATACGGTGTATCGGTCAACTGAAACAGAATCAGAATCCTACGTTTTCATACTTGATTTTCGTGCTAAAATTTTTTCTATCCTAAAGAGCCTATCCTACTAATTGTTTATCCCTTGTTACAGGTAGTACATGATAAGGAGTTCTATGAGCGAACTATTCACACCTTACAAAGAACCTGAACGAGAATTTTGATCATCTAGGAGACACTTCAAGACACTAAGTCTTGATGAATTGAGATCGCCTGATTTCAATTTATTTTTTGACCAAGAAACTCGGAGGAAGAAGTTTCATAAACTATGGAGCAATACATGTGCAAGACCCGAGCTGACTATGGACCAGGGGTTGCTAGGCCCAAAATTGAAGACAAGGATAACTTTGAACTAAAGGGCCAATTTCTCAAGGAACTACGTACTAACACCTTCAGCGGTTCGGATCATGAAGATGCGAACGAACACATTGAGAAAGTTTTTGAAATTGTCGATCTATTCCACATTCCAAATATTACTAAAGACCAAGTGATGCTTAGAGCATTCCTTATGTCCTTAACTGGAGCCGCAAGTCGTTGGCTAAGAAACGAACCAACTGTTCAATTACTTACTGGGATCGGTCATCTTTAAATGAAAATTTTGAGACAAATATTGCCCGCACTGCTCGAAACCTACAAAGAAAAGGGAGGAAATCACATCTTCAGCCAAGAACCAGATGATAACCTTTACCAAGATGGACGCGATTTTAAGAATCTATGAAAGTGTCCTCAACTATCTATTTAACCGGACGATGTAGAAGGTAATCTTAGTCTCTTATAATGGGATTTAAGCAATTTTCTCTCACTCGGACACAATTCTTGATCAAGAGGTGCAATACCATCTAAGATGCTGTGTTGCAAATGTAGCCATCAAGACTGGTGATAATCTCTCAAAAAAAATGGTACCCAATGGACATTAGGTCAAGAAGGTATGAAACTTTGACGTGATTGGCAGCTATACAAGCACAACTCAATAATCTTGGGAGAGAGATCAAGAAAGTAAATTAAAAAGTCAATGCTGCTCAAGTTGGATGTGAACAATGAAAAGAACCCTATTACACCAATGATTTCCCACTCAAAGAAGAAGGGAAAATCCTAGAAGAAGCTTACTACACGCCATTTGGTGGACCTTTTCAAGGAGGGGGATATAGAGCAGCAACTCTGAGATTCTATCAAAGGAACAACGCAAAATCCTTTCGCCCTTCCTTTTTTCTTTTTTTTTCTCCTTTTTTTTTTTTTTTCATACCTAAGAGCGAAGGAAATCTATGGGACGATACCTGAGCAAATTCATGAGTGAATCAGAAAAGAGACATGAAGAAAACTCCAATTTGATTAAGGAAATCCGAGCTTCGATGGATGCTGCCATTTGAAACCAAGAAGCATCGATTAAAACTTTGGAAATTCAAATCGGACAAATGAGCAAGGTACTACAGGAAAGAGGATTTGGAAGTCTACCTAGCTCTAGTGAAGCGAACCCGAGAGATCAAGTCAAGTCAATTTCAACTACTATTGAAGCTAATTTATGCCCGATACGCCGTATTGGATCTTCCCAATACACCGTATCCACTAGACAGAACTGTACACTAATGTACAAGACAAGACAAACGACAATTCCATTTCTAAGTCGTTTGAATGGTTACTACTGTGAAGAAAAGAAGGGATCATATGGACCATAATTCTTGGAAGCTTACTCTGAAGCTTCACATATCAATAATTCCATACACATAAAGGAGAAAGACCCATGGAGTTTCACTTTACCTTGATTTATTAATAATGTATGCTTTGATAATGCCTTTGTTGACTTAGGAGCTAGCGTTAGTGTTATGCCTTTCTCGACCTACCTTAACTTAGGATTAGGCGAATTAGCTCACACTAAGTTAACATTTAAGTTAGCAGACAGGACTGTGAAATATCCAAAAGAAATAGCTAAAAATGTGCTAGTAGGTATTGGTAAATTTGTTTTCCCAGTAGACTTTATAATTCTTTAATGAAAGATAAGACGGTGTACAAAGTGAATAATGTTTACCCTAGTTATTGCGACTATGATAAGAAGATCCATATAGATTACCCTAGTTATTGCGACTATGATAAGAACTAGGGATGATGAACTTGATACTAAAATTGAATAATGTTTACCCTAATTCTTTATAATTCTTTAGAACTAGGGATGATGAACTTGATACTGAAATTGATGATTACCCTAGTTATTGCGACTATGATAAGAAGATCCATATAGATTGTGCCCACAACTTAAATTTCATAATTCTTTAATGAAAGATAAGATGGTGTACAAAGTGAATAATGTTATAGGAGCTTTAATGAATGTGCCTATTTTTGATGGAACCTTTTTTGTTGTGACGAATTTTGTAGTTTTAGAAAATATGGATGCTTATCGTGATGAAGGAATGGGCGATGTTATTTTTAGCAAACCATTTTTAAGAGAAGTTGAAATTAAAACAAGACGGTTTGAAGGGATGATTATCATTTACAATGGTGATGATGAAGTAACTTACCAAATGGTGCGATCACATCCGAGGATTAAACACCACACTAATAAGCAATGCAACCAGATCCTACCATTACTGAAGGTAAGTGAAGAAGATAAGAATAATGGAATCTCGCATCCATACCAAAAGCTTAAGGGGTTCTACAAAGGAGTTTTAAATTTAGGACTCGATTACATTCGAGATGGGAAAATGGAAGAAAGGCTCACACGCGGACACATTAGTGTGCATGAGATGGAATAATGAAGAGAAGCTGAAGAAAGTCTAACATAAAGAATTCGCTATAAATAAAAGTGCTTCCTAGTAAACAACCTGGAATGTTATTTAATTTTATCAAGTCTGTCTTCTCAGACATCAATACGGCGTATCCGTTCCATACCATACGACGTATTGATTGTCTGGACGTTATCAGTCTTTACTTTTTATGCACTTTAAAAACATTATTGTCAGTTATGTCAATACGGTGTATTCATGCACATGATATGGCGTATTCACCAGACTAACTCGTATTTAGTTTGTTTAGTTTAGTTTAAATTAACCGTAGGTACCAAGATAGGATTTTGCATGTTTTTCGTATATTTATACAGGACCTCGTAAAAGAAATAGGGACAAATATTGGTGGAGAATTTACAAATCTGGAGATCTTAAAGTGTTGGTAGAACAACCCGTAAATTTTCATCAATGTAAATATCCATCTATTAAGTTAGAAGCAATGTACTATCTATTTATTATATATGAACCACCTTTTTCAGGGAAATGTTTCGCTTTATTACATTACTTGCATTACCAATATCTCAATATGTAACATAACTTGCATAACTAAAGTCAACAAGCTCACGCAACCTACCTATGGCAATCCTATCTTCATATATGTCAAGCAAACATCATAACATATCAAGTCAATATCTTAATATCATTTTTACAAAGTACATTACTCATATAATGTACCATTTGTAACGTTATATCAAGACGAGCTTTAAACCGTTATCATTTACCTCTAAACACTAATTCCATGAAAGGTTAATATCTAAAGTGAATGTAAAAGTTACTAAAGCATATGTACAAGTAATATAACATCTCATTTGAAATATAAACTCCCTCCAAGTCAAAGTTCAAGTCTTTAAAAGAACAATGTACAAGTCATTAAGCATGACATCTAAAATAGCCGTTTTACCTCCGTTTTCATTCTAGTTTCTTCACCACCACTTTTGTACAAGATACTAGACTCAATATACAATGTATAAACCCAAAATTCTTCTACACATAACTCTCACACAATTATACACTCAAAACCCTAATTCAAAACCCTAAACCCTAAAACCGAGCTAGTTTCTAAACCGTGACCCGTTTCTTTGTTTTTATCCATTGTAAACCTAAACCAATACTCAAATAAGTTTTAATAACTTAATTTACAACATTATCAATCATATTCTATCATCATTTCATCATTTTACTTCAAATGTATGCAAATTAAATCCAAGAAACCCTAACCGTGCCCTAATATGAACATTTGACCCGTTTACTCATTTTTGCCCATTTTAAACCCAAACCACCTATCAAAACTTATTGTAAACACTTAATATAAGTCTTGTGATCCTTAATCTATCATTACTAATCAAATGTACTTGAAAAATAACCAAGAAAACCCTAGTTCGAGCCCTAAGAAACCCGCGACCCCCATTTTTGATTTTTGACCCATTTTAAAGCTACTCCTTGCATACAAGCACCTTGATGATGCACTTAGTTCATCTATAACCAGCTTACAAGCACCTCTAAATCATATCTTGGCTACCAAATTGGCCACATCACCTCTCTTTCTCTCTTGCTTAGCCGCGGCCACACAAACACCCCTAATACCTTCCACATTGCAATCCTACTTCCATAGCTTCTCCTAATCATCCTCTAGCCTCTCCTCATCATCTACTAGCTTCTCCATATGTCCAAGACTTAAGCATAAGGTTTCCTTGGCCCTTAAGGGTCATTCGCACCTATATAAAGGGTGTAAACCCTTCATTCTAACTCATCCCCTACTTCCTCCTCTATAACCCATCATAGCAGCAATCCTTTACTCAAAGGAGTTCCTAAGAGTTCTTAAGAAGTCTCAAGAATAGAAGTGAAGCAAAAGAAACCAAGAAAAGAAGCCCGGGAATCGTTATTCTAAGAGTACGAAGCTAAAAGTCCCGATTTCAACCCGTTTCCAAGCTATAAGCTCAAAACCAGGGTCCATATACTACAATCTTATTTTCATACCTTATAAGTTTCATATGATCATACTTAACCTCTTTTTAAAAGCTTTGAACTCAAAAACATATGTGTTTTACCTTTTTGATCCAAATTGAGCTCATGAAACCCTAATTTCATGTTTTTACTTAATCTATATAAAATGTTATTATAATCTATCCTAACATGCTTAAATAATGTTATTATAACCACTTTATCAAGACTTGAAGGAATTTGAATTAAAAACCTACGCGTTTTCATTATAAAACCCTAATTCGACCTGTTTTGATTTCTAGCTTAACGAATCGTTATTTTAAACTTTCGTTACGTTAAAACTTCATATTTTAGCTTATATTAATAAGCTATAACCTGAAAATCTCTTTTGGAATGTTAAAATAAGCTTGCATGGCCATTCGGACTTGTTTTGTAAATATTATCCATGCAAGGGGTATATATATCGTAACTTTCTAAAACTTATAACTAAAGGGACTGAAAATGTCATTTTATCAAATTATAACTATAGGGGTCTATTATTTCACTTTCCAAATTGCAAGGTTTACTTGTACATCTTTTAAACTAGAAGGACCAAACTCGTAAAAGTGCAAACTCTAAGGGTATATTTTGTCATTTCTCATTCTTAAGGGTCTAAAATGTAACATTTTGAAAAAGTATAAAAAATATATTCAAAACATTACAAGACATAACTTTAATTAACGCTTGACGTGCTTATCATTTCCAGATATTGAATAAAACGCTTAAAACCGATTATATCGTACCACAATACTAGGGAGCTTCATATTAAGGGGTTTCATCTTGGTATTACGTTCTGACTGAGTTGTTGGGTTTACGATTAGCTCCTCAAACGTTTACTGAATGACCTCTGAATTATGATGGCCCGAACGGTGATACAATCATTCCAAACTCTCCAATCAAACTCATAACAATATTTCTAGAGAACAATCTTCCTAAGACTTGACATATTTACTCAGGTTGCGTGACGTGGTTGTTTACTATCATTTTGCTATATCAACCTTCCCTGTTAAGATTGTGATAAGGTCGTCAGCTTTCATTTTAAAATATTTATTACAACTACCTATCAGGTGAGTTCATAGCCTCGCATTTCAATCTTTTAAATGTTTTATAAACCCGCGAGGGGGATACATGCTATAACCATGAATGCAATTGTTTTCTGTATGCTATCCAGATATATTATTGCCTAAGTAGCTTCTAGTGCTATTATTTCCATATCATGAACCATTAATTACTTGCATTGCGAGTGAACGCAAATATTGTGAATAGATCTATTGGGGGTGATGGCTCCTATTTTTATACCCATGCTTAGGGTAGCCAAACACACTATATTTGTCCTAATAGGTAACCTTGGCAAGTTACCTTTTCTACGGGGACATATGTTCCTAACCAATATCACTACGGTGATCTTCCCTGTTAACGTATTGGTGTCATGAGCTTAGATGCAATAAATAATGTTCCCCATGATAATTGTCCCTGCAATGCCAATATTTATATTATAACTTGTATTCAACTACTACATTTCAAACCTATGAATTTCACTCAACCTTTGCGTTGACCCTTTTTATGCATGTTTATCTCAGGTAATTGAGCAACTTAGGGCATGGAGTGGCATAGACTTGAAGATGGATAAAACTTGTTATCATTCACATTTTATGTTTTTAGATTTTGGGACCTGCCTTTGTAAAACTCTGATTTTAATGAATGATAACGTATCTTTTAAAAACGTCTCTTTTGAGTCATTTTCTATGATTATGACTGTTGTACTATGAAGTAATACCCCAGATTAGCTTCCGCTGCTATATTGTAAAAATAGGGGTGTTACAAATAAGCCTAAGTCACGTGTATTTCCTCCATAATCCATCCAAGTGCTAAAAACACAAAACAAATGATTAAGCATGTATTTTGGGCATATTTGCATGATTTAAGGGGTTAAATGACCCCAAAAAGTGTATAAAATGACACCTAATCAGTAGAAAAAAAATAAAACATGCACATGTCCTTGAAATACAAATACTTAATACTTTTGGGCCAAAACTAAAAAACACGGAACTCAAAATCAATAATATCATCGTGTCTTTAATAGTTCTTCCCAAAAGACAACGAACCAAAAAATCCTAAAAATCCCCCTTTGTCATCTTCATCTAATTATCAAAACTAACAATCGATGATACCATCTTCATCTTTCCCTAAAACCTATTGGTGATTTTAGTGTCATCAGGTCGTTTTAGGTAATGACGATTTACTAGAACCCACAGTTGATCTTCGACCTACTTTTGGTGAGTACTTGATATAACATTGAAGGAATTTGAATTAAAAACCTACGCGTTTTCATTATAAAACCCTAATTCGACCCGTTTTGATTTCTAGCTTAACGAATCGTTATTTTAAACTTTAGTTACGTTAAAACTTCATATTTTAGCTTATATTAATAAGCTATAACCTGCAAATGTCTTTTGGAATGTTAATATAAGCTTGCATGGCCATTCGGACTTGTTTTGTAAATATTATCCATGCAAGGGGTATATATATCGTAACTTTCTGAAACTTATAACTAAAGGGACTGAAAATGGTTGAGTGAAATTCATAGGTTTATAGTAAACAATTTGAATACAAGTCATAGTGGGTTACGTTGTTATACACCCGAGTTTGAAAAATATAATATTATCGCACGAAGCTCATGACCCCGAAGCCTTAGGTTAATCAATAACCACAAATAATTGCCCCAACGGATGTCTTTGCCAAACACCCGTATAAGTTATTCAAATGATGTGCTATTGGTTACCAATCAGTATAGGTACACCAACGCGGATGTCCAGTCCCAAATAGATCTATTCACATTATTCGCGCTTACCCCCGACGAGTAATTAACAGTTCATGATAATGGGGTCTTAATGGAAAAATTAGTTACTTATGCAATAATATATCAAGATAGCATACAGAAAAATACTTGCATTCATGATTTAAGCATGTATCCCCCTTACGGGTTTATGAAAACATTCAAAGATTTAAAAGTGAGGCTATGAACTCACCTTAACAGTATAGTGAAATCTAATTGATGGTAAAAGTATATGAAATGTAAGTAACGGCTTCGTCACGTAACCTGGGTAATATGTCAAGTCTTAGTTTGATTGAATATGTCTTATGTCATAATGTAATATCATTTGATTGAAATTATTATGGAATTATTGCATCACTGTTCGGGCTATCATAATTCAGAGGCCACGCAGTATCGTTTGAGGAGCCAGGACACTTTAAATCGTAAACCCAGCAAACTCGTTAAGACGAATACCCAAATGGAACCCCTCACATGAAAATCCCTAGTATCGTGATTATAGTTTAAAGTTTCTTAAAAAGCTATATATATTTTTATACTTAAGAAAATATGATATTTTATATGTTTGAAAAATTGGCAATATATACCCCTGATTTATAAACTTTTACAAGTTTAGTCCTTTATACATAAGTATATATAGTTTAGACCTTTAACTTTAAGAATTGGCAAAATAGATCCTTATAGTTATAACTTTAGAAAAATGACATTTTCAGCCCCTTTAGTTATAAGTTTCAGAAAGTTACGATATATACCCCTATGCATGGCAACTTTTGCAAAACAAGTCCAAAAAGCCATGCAAGGTTATTTTAAGATTACAAATGATATTTTTAGGTTATATCTTATTAGTATAAGCTAAAATAAGATTATTTAATGTAACAAAAGTTTAGAAAAAGGATTCGTTAGCTAGAAAATCAAAACGGGTCATTTTTAGGGTTTTTATCAAAAACACATTGGTTTGAATATTCAAGGCTTCAAATAAGAGTTCATACATGATATTATGAGTATTATGAACATTCATATGCAGATCATAAGTTTATTGAACACGATATTAGGCTTACTTGAGCTAGAATGGGTCAAAATGGGGTTTTCGGGTTCGTACGCTTAGTAACGACTTCAAGATTTCATTTTTCTTGCTTCTTGGCTTCTATTATGAGCTTAAGGACTTCTCTTGATCTTCTATTGCTGCTATGGAAGAGTTAGAATTCCATTTGTGGGTATGAGATGAGATGTGGGGGATGATGTGAAATGGTTATATGTTTTGGCTATATATATAGGGGTAACACACTTCATTCTTAAGTTTTATTGGCATCTAAGGGTGTGATAAGTGTCTAAGCTAGCTGAGGTGAGTAAGAGGGGCTAGTATGATGAGTATTGTAAGCTAGAAACTAGGTTTGAAGTGTTGGAAAGCTATTTAGAGGCCACATCTGAAATGGGGAACAAGTAGGTGATCAAGGTGCTTTTAAGATACTTGGTTGCTTGCTTGGTGATTTCATAGAGGTGCTTGAGGTGTTTGGTTGCTTGCTTAGTAGTAAAAGTAGGTCAAAATGAAAGAAAAAGGTGCCGAGTTCATTTTCTTTCTGGTTAAAGTTTAGGACTTTAATTTCTAGTTAGGGTTAGTGTTTAGGATAGATTAAGGTTTATAATTAGTTTTATGATTAAGGTTTAGTGTTTAGGATTAGAGATTAGGGCTTAGGATTAAGTTTTTTTAAAATGAAATTCGGGTTTTTAGGGTTTCATTTAGGGTTTTGGGTTTTAAAACTTAGATTAGGGTTAAGATTAAGGATAGATTAAGGTTTAGGATTCATGTATTAAGTAATGTACCTTGTACAAAAGAGGTGGTATGAAATCGAGAATGAAAACGGTGGTAAAATAAGCTTATCTGAATGTGTGCTTAATAACTTGTACCTTTAAGCTTTTAAGGACTTGTACATTGATTTGGAGGGAAAGTATGATTCAAATATTATGCATTGATATTTTTACATATGCTTTAATGGTTTGTACATTCATTTTATATGTATACATTACATATAATTAGGGTTTTGATGTAAATGTTAATGTTTAAGGCTTGTTTTGAGATAATGTTTTGAAAAGTACGTTAAATGGATAATGTACTTGGTAAAAATGATATTAAGATATAGACTTGACATATTAGAAGGTTTACATGATGTAACCATAGATATAGATAGCATTGACAGAGGTTGCGAGAGTTTGTTTACTTTAGAGATGCAAGTTACGTTATATAATGAGATAAAGCAAATAAAATTCCTTGTAAAATGTGATATATATATATATATATATATATAAATATATATATAAAAGAGATAGATAGTACATTGCATCTAATTTAATAGATGGATAATTACATTGATGAAAGTTGCGTGTTGTTATAGTCCTCCTCCCTTAGAAGAAATCTCGTCCCGAGATTTAGCTGGATGCCGGAGAGATGTTTGAAAACAGATGTAGATACTTGGCACGAATTTGATCTTCGCATTCCCATGTATATTCTGGTCCTCTTTTAGAGTTCCATCATACTTTGACTATAGGAATACGACTTTGTTTCAGTTGTTTAACTTCTCGATCTATGATTTCTACGGGTTCTTCTACAAAGTTGAGTTTGTCATCAAGCTGAAGCTCTTTCATTAGGATGACAAGAGATTCATCAGATAAACACTTCTTTAGATTAGAAACGTGGAAAGTGTTATGAACATTACTGAGCTCTTCAGGAAGCTCTAGTTTGTATGCCACTAGGCCAATCTGTTCAAGGATTTTGAATGGTCCAATGTATCGAGGGTTAAGTTTTCCTCGTTTTCCAAATCGAATGCTTCCTTTACGAGGTGATATTTTTAACATGACACGATCTCCAACTGAAATTCTAAAGGATTTCGTCTTATATTGGCATAACTTCTTTGTCGATCTCTTGCAGCTTACAAGCGTTGTCAAATTTGCACTATTTTCTCGGTGGTTTCCTGGACTATTTATGGTCCTGTAAGTTGAACATCTCCAACTTCGGCCCAGCAAACAGGTGATCTGCACTTTCGTCCATAAAGTGCCTCGAATGGTGTTGCCTTAATACTGGCATGGTAACTGTCATTGTAGGAAAATTCTACCAATGGTAAGTGTTTTCCCCATCCTTTTCCAAAGTCTATGACACAGGCTCGAAGCATATCTTTGAGTGTTTGAATGGTTCTTTTACTTTGTCCATCAGTTTTGGGATGATATGCTGTACTCATGTCTAGTTGAGTACCTAAAGCATTCTGCAAGGATTTCCAGAACCTGGATGTGAAATGACTGTCACGATCCGAGATAATGGATATTGGCACGCCATGCCGGGAGACTATTTCTTTGATGTACAACCTTGTAAGGGTTTCCATACTATCTGTCTCTCGGGTAGGAATAAAATATGAGGATTTGGTAAGGCGATCGACAATGTCCCAAATTGTGTCATGTCTGTCTGATGTTCTGGGTAGTTTTGTAATGAAATCCATTGTTATTCTTTCCCATTTCCACATAGGAATATTGGGTTGTACCAGTAAGCCGGATGGCTTCTGACATTCAGCTTTAACTCTAGAGCATGTCAAACATTTTCCAACATACTCAGCGATGATTGCCTTCATGTTAGGCCACCAATAGAGCTTCTTCAGATCCTGATACATTTTGTCAGAACCCGGGTGAATGGAATACTTTGATTTATGGGATTCGTGCATGATCAAGTCTCTCAGATTACCGAAGAGTGGTAACCAGCTTCGATTCTTAATATAACAAGTTCCATCAGGACGTACTTCAAATGCTTTATCTATTCATTATAAGTTCTCAGCTTTGATGTTTTCTTCTTTGAGTGCTTTGTTTTGGGCTTCGAGAATTTGTGATGGTAGTTTTGGGTGAATGGTCATGATTAATGATCTAACTCGGAGTGGTTTGATTCGTTTCTTTTGGCTTAAGGCATCTGCTACGACATTTGCCTTTCCAGGGTGATAACGAATCTCACAATCGTAATCTGCAAGCAATTCCAACCAACGGCGTTGTCTCATGTTCAATTCATTAAGAATATGTTGAAGACTTTTGTGATCGGTGAAAACCGTACACTTTGTGCCGTAGAGATAGTGTCTCCAAATTTTAAGAGCGAATACAACTGCTCCTAATTCGAGATCATGAGTGGTGTAGTTTTCTTCATTAGGCTTGAGTTGTCGGGATGCATATGTAATAACCTTTTCTCTTTGCATTAACACTGTTCCCATACCTTGATGAGATGCATCACAGTAAACAACAAAAGCGTCGTTTCCTTTTGGTAATGCTAAGATCGGAGCTTCACAAAGTTTCTGCTTAAGTAGTTGAAAAGCTGATTCTTGATCTTCATCCTAGATATACTTCTTGTTTTTCTGGGTTAATTTGGTCAAAGGCTTTGCGATCTTTGAAAAATCTATATAAATCTACGATAATAGCCGGCGAGTCCTAAGAATTGACGTATTTTTGTGGGTGTAGTGGGAGATGTCTAATTCTTAACTGCTTTGGTCTTGGCGGGATCAACATGAAGTCCTTGGCTATCAATTAAGTGTCCGAGAAATTGCACGATACGAATCCAGAAATCACATTTGGAGAACTTGGCATACAACTTCTTTTTCTTGAGTAATTCCAAGATTATTTTCAGATGTTTTGCGTGTTCTTCTTTATTACGATAGTAGATGAGAATATCATCGATAAACACTATCACAAATTTATCCAAGTATGGTTTGCACACACGATTCATGAGATCCATGAATACAGCATGTGCGTTGGTTAAACCAAATAGCATCACTTGAAATTCATAATGTCCGCATCTTGTTCTGAAAGCAGTCTTAGGAATATATTCATCCCTTACTCTCAGTTGATGATAACCAGATCTTAAGTCTATTTTAAAGTAAACGCTTAAACCTTAAAGTTGGTCAAATAAGTCATCGATCCTGGGTAATGGGTAACGATTCTTTATGGTAAGTTTATTCAACTCCCGGTAATCGATACACATTCTGAAAGATCCGTCTTTCTTTTTAACAAATAAGACAGGAGCTCCCCCAGGTAAAGAACTTCGTTGAATGAAACCTCGGTCTGCTAAATCTTGAAGTTGATTAGATAGTTCCTGCATTTCTGAAGGAGCCAATCTGTAAGGTGCATGGGCTACGGGTGCCGCTCCTGGAATTAAGTCAATTTAAAATTCTAGTTGACGAACTGGGGGTAAGCCAAGTAGGTCTTCAGGGAAAACTTCTAGAAATTCTCTGACTACTGGGATATCTTCTAGTCGTTTCTCGTCGGATTTCTTCTCCATGACTTGGGCTATGAAAACTTGACAACCTCAAGATATATATCTTTCGGTTTTTATACAGGATATGAGATTTAGTCGAGTTTTAATTTGATCACCTCGAATGATCAGAGTTTCACCATCGATAGGAATGTGGACGACTTTTTCGTCATAGAGAATTTTGGCATGATTCTTGGACAACCAATCCATTCCAATGACAACGTCAAAACTACCGAGTTTAATTGGCATGAGATAAATTTTGAAAGTTTGGTTTAACAAAGTCAAAGTGCAACCTTGAATAACGGTGTTTGTGCTTACTAGGTTTCTGTCAGCCATTTCGATATCGTAAAAGGTATCTATTGTAATGGGTGGAATATTTAGCATAGAGGAAAAAGATACGGATACGAAGCTTTTATCGGCTCCAAAATCAAATAATACTCTAGCTAGATGTTGGTTTAGGAAAAACATACCCGTGACTACGTTCGGGTCTTGATGAGTATTTCTATCCCTTAGCATGTAGGCTCTTCCTTGGGCATTGATGTTGGTCTTTAGGCACTGATTTGTATAATGCTCCTTTTCTCTGTAGGCATGACAAATAACTGTTACTGGTAGCTGATTACTTCCAGTGGCTGGCCTCTTGTTTCGGCAATTCGTGGTCAAATGGCCCACCTCGTTGCAAATATTACATTTAACAGTACAAGGTCCTATGTGATGTAGAACACATATTTTACACAATGGGAGGCTTACAGCATACCTATTATTTTTAGCCGGAGTGGCAGCATAAGCTCTGATAGCTTCTTGCCTTCGGGTTTGTTGTGGTTGGTGATTATTGTAGCAGTTGTTGGTGTTGGTGTTACAGTAGTTGTTGTTACGGTAGATGTTGTTGTTGAAAGTTCTTCTGTCGTCAAACTTTCGTTTATGATCACTTGATACTTGCACCGGAGTGTGCTTTGTTACCTGATCCGTTAACCTTTGGGCCATGTTAATGGCTTCCTCTAAAGTTTGAGGTCTAGAGGCGGTAACATTTCCTTCAATGCTTCGAGGTAACCCTCCGATGAAAGCTTCCAGAAGTTTCTCAGTGTTTGGTATCATGTTTGGGCATATGACTACTAATTCTTGGAATCTTCGAACGTAAGTTTTAAGATCATTTCCCTTTATAGTCAGATTGTAAAGTTCATTTTCCATATTTTTTACTTTAGTTCGAGGACAATCCTTGTTTGTCAAGAGTCTTTTCAATTCAGTCCAAGTGATCTAATTAGCTTGACCTACTCCAATAGGTTGAACGTATGCATTCCACCAGGATAGGGCGTCATCAGTCAAGGTACCAGTAGCAAATGTTACTTTGTTTTCCTCAGTACACTTGCTACGAGAAAATACTGATTCGGTCCTTTTAAACCAGCGGATGAGGCCAACTGCTCCTTCCATACCATTGAAGTAGAAAGGTTGACAGCTAATGAACTCTTTATAGTTTCCCTTTTTTGCTACAGGAGTTCCAGTAGGTCCGGTGTTCCTGTTGGGATTACTAGCACTTGCCATTGTTGCAGCTTGTGCTTCCAGAGCCGCAGTGACACTGTCAGCAACTAGTTTTCTGATGGCATCTTGAGTCATGGCCGGTGCTTCAGATGTTGACGTCCTTTTGGTAGGCATTCTATCAACATAAGACAACACGAGATAAGAATGATATCACAAGTCTTTAAAATGTAATGCTTAAGAACATAATACTTATTTTTAAGCATCTTTAACAATAGTGATATAGATAATGAAATCATAGATATTTATTCGATAGAAGTCGCAGTATGATTTATAATGATGAAGACGGAAATGATGATGCAAGAGAGATAGGTTATGAAATAACAAGGTATATATAACGGGATTGCCATTGTATTTACATCATGAACAACTTGTCTTTCTACTGTACATAGTCAAGATTTGACAAGTGTTTTTATTTATACCACACATCTCCTGTGTAGAACCTTGCCACGCGATGATTTAGAATTTCCTTAATTTGCTCCTCGTGACGTGCATAAGACGTGTGTGGAACGCCACGATAATTTTCTTATATCTCAAAGTCTTGAGGTAAGGCAGAAGTAGAGGAGGATGATCGGTTATGTTTCTCAGGTGACAATAATTCCTTAGGAAAATAGAATTCTAGAGGATTAAATAATGGAGTTGAAGGCTCAATAATTAGAGGTGGAATAGGTGAATCTTTGGCATAAAATGCTTGCAAAACTTTCATGTAGGGGTCATCGTGAAAAAGCGAAAGAGTTGGTGAAGCTATTGGAACTACGCCAAATGAGTTAGAAGAGCTAGAATACGTTTTTCCTGGTGATGCTGGGACATAGTCTGGAGAAACCATGATAAAGTCTGGAGAGTTAGAGGAAAAGGCATCCTCAATACCGGAAGTAAGATGATTAGGAGACGACATCACTCTGTTAACAACCCATCGGTAAATAATATAAGTTATTTATATAATAGTATAATATAGTTATGTATCTTTACATACTATTCGGGAAATGTAGTGGCACGGAGGACTTTCTTGGCTAGAAAAAGAAAAATAGTTATAGTTAAGGTTTCGACCTTGTTCTCTATAACCGTTGGCTCTTGATACCAATCTATAACACCCCCATTTTTGACATATAGCAGCGGAAGCTAATCTGGGGTATTATTTCATAGTACAACAGTCATAATCATAGAAAACGAGTCATAAAGAAACGTTTTGGAAAAAGTTGTTATCATTCATTTATTCATCAGAGTTTTTACAAACAGAGGTCCCAAAATCTACAGGAAATCAAAAAGTTTGAATGATAACGGTTTAGCCATCTTTAAGTCCGTGCCACTCCGTGCCATATGATGCTTAGTTACCTGAGATAAACATGCTAAAAAGTCAACACAATGGTTGAGTGAAGTTCATCCCGGGTGATCATACTTACCCGGTTTAATATACGTATTTTATATTATATTATATATATTTTTGAGAGTGAATTTTATCAAAGGTAACTTGGTAATTTTCTTAATTTCTCTCTTAAGGTTATATTTTATATATATTTTGCGTGTATAAAACTGCACATCATTACCTGAGATAAAACATGCTAAAAAGTCAACACAAAGGTTGAGTGAAATCATAGGTTTAAGTAATATAATTTGAATGCAAATGCGATATTGGGCTACGTTGATATACACCCGTTAATTGAATAAACATATGTAATTATTGCCATTAGCTCATGAATCCGAAGCCTTGGGGTATGGTGATACGTTATAGCCCCTGCGGGTACCTTTGCCAAAATACCTGCGTGATTTCTAATGATGTGCAATTGGTTACACGTAACTGGGTACACCAACGGGGAGTCCAGCCCAAATAGATCTATTCACATTATTCGCGCTTACTACAGAGAGTAATTATGGTTCTTGATTATGGGGACTTAAAGCAAAGCAGTTTACTTAGGGAATGTAAATTGTCATAGCCTACAAGAAATAATTGCATTTCATGTTATGGCTGTATCCTCGCGAGTTTATAAAACATTGAAATATTTGAAATGGCGAGGCTATTAATCACCTGACCGGTTATAGGGAAATTGTCGCAATGTTATTACAAATGATAGTAACGGCTTCGTCACGGGCAAACCATGGGGTAATATATGTCAAGTCTTAGTTTGATTGAATATGTAAGATTTTATATCGATGTCGGTTTTGATATTAAAATTATCATAACACCGTTCGGGCCATCATAATTCAGAAGTCATTCAGTAAAGTTTAAGGAGCATAGGCACTTAAATCATAAATACAATCATGTCAGAACGTAATACAAAGATGAAATCCATAATTGAGCTCCCTACGTATGTGGTATGATATGAATCCGGGACATGATTTTTGAAAGCACATCGATGATGAATGATATAATAGTTATAACATAAGCAGTTTTAAGCATTTTATTCAATATCTGGAAATGTTAAGCACGTCAAGCGTTAATTAAAGTTATGTCTTGTAATGTTTTGAATGTGTTTTTATACTTTTTCAAAATGTTACATTTTAGACCCTTGAGTTTGAAAAGTGGCAGAATATACCCTTGGAGTTTGCACTTTTACGACTTTGGTCCTTCAACTTTTAAAGATATACCAAGTAAACCTTGTACTTTAAAAAGTGACATAATAGACCCTTGTAGTTATAACTTTGATAAAATGACACTTTTAGTCCTTTTAGTTATAAGTTTCTAAAAGTTACGATATATACCCCTTGCATGGATAATTTTTACAAAACATGTCCAAATTGCCATGCAAGCTTATTTTAACATTTCAATAGACATTTATAAGTTATAATAAACTAAAATATGAAGATTTAACACAACACAAGTTTAAATTAACGATTCGTTAAGCTAGGAAGCAAAACGGGTCATATTAGGGTTTTAAAATGAAAACGCGTGGGTTTTAAGCTCAAATTCTTTCATGACTTATCAAAGAACTTATTTTAATGTTAGTTAAGCTTATTGGGATAGATTATAACAATAGTTTACAAGCTTAGCTTATAGATTAAGTAAAAACATGAAATTAGGGTTTCGGGTGTACGGTTTTGGATCAAAAAGGTATAACACATAGGTTTTTGAGTTTAAAGCTTTATATTATGATTTTAGCATGATCATATGAACATTATAAAGGTATGAATATAGAATATAAGCTTAGAGAACCTGGTTAGAATTTAAACTTGAGCTTATAGCTTATAAACGGGTCAGAATTGGGACTTTTAGCTTCGTACGCCTAGAATAACAACTCCCGGGCTTCGTTTCTTGGTTTCTTTTGCTTCCTTTCTGTACTTGAGCCTTCTTAAGACCTATTAGGATCTATTAGAGCAAAGGATTGCTTCTATGTAAGGGTTATAAAGGAGGAAGTGGGGTACAAACTAGAGTAATCTGGAAGCTTCTAGTTTTTAGCTTTAACCTAGCCACGGGATGTGTGGTATAAATAAAAACACTTGTCAAATCTTGACTATGTATAGTACTAAGGCAAGTTGTTCTTAATATAAAGGCAATCCCGTTATCTACCTTGTTGTTTCTTACCACTTTATTCATCTCATCTTTATTCATCATTCATCCGTTATACGCATCATTATATTTGTCGTTATCCAAAACTTCAATATCTCCATTATTAAATATGCTTAAAGTTCATAATTAAGCATTTCTCTTTAAACATTTTAAGCATCACTCTTATCATTCTTATTGTGTGTTATCTTTTGTTGATAGAATGCCTCCAAAAAGAGCATCAACAACGGAAGCACCGGCTATGACTCAAGATGCCATTAGAAAGTTAGTTGCTGATAGTGTCACCTCGGCTCTAGAAGCTCAAGCTGCGACAATGGCAAGTGCTAGTAATCCCGACAGGAACACCGGTCCTACTGGAATTCCTGCAGTGAAAACGGGAAACTACAAAGAGTTCATTAGCTGTCAACCTTTCTACTTTAATGGTACGGAAGGAGCAGTAGGCCTTATTCGCTGGTTTGAACGAACCGAATCAGTATTCTCTCGTAGCAGGTGTGCTGAAGAAAATAAAGTAACATTTGCTACTGGTACTTTAACTGACGATGCCTTATCCTGGTGGAATGCATATGCCCAGCCTATGGGAATAGAGCAAGCTAATCGAACCACCTGGACTGAGTTAAAAAGGCTTCTGACGAACAAGTATTGTCCCCGGACTGAAATCAGAAAGATGGAAGAAGAACTTTACAATCTGATTGTAAAGGGAAATGATCTTAAACCTTATGTTAGAAGATTTCAAGAATTAACGGTTCTATGTCCAAACATGGTGCCAAACAACGATAAACTCTTGGAAGCTTTTATCGGAGGTCTACCTCGAAGCATTGAAGGAAATGTTACTGCCTCTAAACCTCAAACTTTAGAGGAAGCCATCAACATAGCCCAAAGGCTAATGGATCAAGTAACTAAGCATGCTCCAATGCAAGTATCGAGTGACAATAAAAGAAAGTTTGACGACAGAAGAACTTTCAACAACAGCTCCCGCAGCAACAACAACTACCGCAATACCAACAATCGTCAACAACAAAACTGAAGGCAAGAAGCTGGTAGAGCCTATGCTGTTACTTCATCAGAAAACGGTAGGTATGCCGGAGATCTCCCTCTGTGTAAAAGGTGCAATTACCATCACACCGGACCCTGTACTGGTAGGTGTAATAATTGCAACAGAATAATTGCTTTACTAAAACAAATCCAAGAGGATTAGCTCATGCTGTTACCAATCACAGTGGGCTAAACTACCAACCTCCTAAAACCCCCTTGAGGATAGCAATGGCCTACAAAACATTACCACCGAACATATCCCTACCACTGAGAAAATAACTCTTGAAAACACATAATAGCACTAAAAAAATAGATCCACCTATCCCTTTTCCCAGAAGACTAAAAAAGAGAAGGAAAAAGAACAGTTCCAAAAATTCCTAGGGAACTTCCAACAACTCCACATCAACATCCCCTTTATAGAAGCCCTCGAACAAATGCCAAAATATGCTAAGTTTATAAAAGATCTTCTTTCAAAAAAGGGAGAGGGAAGCAATGCAACGAAAACTATATTAAATGAACAATGCTCTGCAGTCGTTTTGAACAAAGTCCTTCCTAAAGAAAATGACCCAAGAGGTTTCACTATACCTTGTGTAATAGGACAAAGTGGAATTACGAAGGCCTTGGCTGATTTGGGGGCTAGAACAAGCCTGATGACATACTCGATGTTTCTACAACTTAACCTAGGTGATCTTAAACCCACACGAATGTGTATCGAGCTTGCAAATAAAACCACTCGGTTTCTAAAAGGGATTGCGGAAAATGTCATGGTAAAGATCGGCAAATTTGTCTTCCCAATCAACTTTGTAATACTTGATATAAAAGAGGACCATATAATTCCCATTATTCTAGGAAGACCATTTTTGGCCACAGCACATGCCATGATTGATGTTTTTAATAAAAAGATATCCTTCGAAGTAGGGGATGAAATCATCACCTTTGATTTAGAAAAATATATGAGATTTCCCCCGTCTGATGAGGACACCTGCCATTCTACGGACATAATTAAACTTTCGGTCGTCGACAATACTAAAGAAATTCTTCCTCAAAACCACGATAATTCGATTGAACCCATTCTTGACCATCTGCCTACAATTCATGAAGATTGTAATAACCCTGCTCTTTTCGCTACAAATTTTATCGACAAAGAAAAACCTACCCCAAAACACAAAGAACTCCCCTCCCATTTAGAATATGCTTTTCTGGACAACAACCGCGAAATTACATGTCATTATCTCTTTGTTATTATCTGACCAAGAAAAAGGGTTACTATTAGAAGTCCTTACCAAACATAAAAAAGCCCTGGCATGGAAAATCTCTGATATTAAAGGAATCAGTCCCTCTTTCTGTACTCATAAAATCTTGATGGAAGAAAATTCCAAACCCACCGTACAACCTCAACGTAGATTAAATCCTAAAGTCCAAGATGTCGTAAAAACTGAAATTTTAAAGCTTCTTGACGCAGGACTAATCTATGCCATTTCAGATAGTCCTTGGGTAAGCCCAATTCATGTGGTTCCTAAGAAGGGAGGAACCACTGTGATTGCCAACAAAGATAACGAACTTATTCCAACACGAACAGTCACAGGATGGAGGGTATGTATTGATTACAGAAAACTTAACGATGCAACAAGAAAAGACCATTTCCCCTTGCCTTTCATTGATCAAATGTTAGAACGACTATCAGGAAATGAATACTATTGCTTTCTAGATGGATTCTCAAGATATTTACAAATTCCTTTAGCACCAGAAGACCAGGAAAAGACCACCTTTACTTGTCCCTATGGCACGTTTGCCTCAGAAGAATGCCTTTCGGGTTATGTAACGCTCCTGCCACATTTCAGCGATGCATGACAGCAATCTTCCATGACATGTGTAAAGATTTTATGGAAGTATTCATGGACGACTTCTCCGTGTTCGTAAATTCTTTCAGAACTTGTCTTAATAATTTATCAAAAATGTTAGCCAGATGTGAAGAAATGAACCCAGTTCTCAATTGGGAAAAATGCCATTTTATGGTCAAAGAAGGAATTGTTTTAGGGCATAAAATATCAAAAGCAGGAATAGAAGTTGATAAAGCTAAAGTTGATGTGATCGCTAGTTTACCTTACCCAACCAACGTCAAAGGTATACAAAGCTTTTTAAGACATGTCGGGTTCTATAGAAGATTCATTAAGGATTTTTTAAAAATAGCCCGACCTATGACTCAGTTGTTGATGAAAGATGCCAAATTTGACTTCTTAGAAGAATGCATAAAATCATTTGACATACTTCGGGATAAAGTTATCACCGCTCCGGTGATCATTACCCCTAATTAGGATTTAGATTTTGAGTTAATGTGTGACGCCAGCGACTATGCCATTAGAGCTGTTCTAAGACAACATATTAAGAAAAAATTCCGCCTAATTTGTTATGCAAGTAAAACTATGAACAATGCTCAAGAACATTCTACTGCTACTGAAAAGGAACTATTAGCAGTAGTATACGCATTCGACAAATTTAGGTCCTATTTAATAATGTCTAAAATAGTGGTTTACACTGATCATTCAGCCCTCAAATATCTCTTCAGCAAACAGGATGCTAAACCTAGACTAATAAGGTGGGTCTTACTTATAACAACCCATAATTTTCATCTATGTAATTATCTATTTATTAAATTAGATGCAATTTTCATCAATGTAATATCTACTTATTAAATTAAGTAGAACCATTTTCACAGGAAATTTTTTACTTTATTCATTCCAACTATGTAACTTAACTTACATAGCAAAGTAAACGAGCTCGCGCAACAACCAATGCCAACTATAACTACGTTTATATCAAGTAAATGTCCTAATATATCAAGTCTATGTTTTAATATCATTTTTACCAAATACGTTATCAATTTAACATACCATTTACAACGTTATTTCAAAACAAGCATTAAACGTTAATGTTTATTCTAAAAACCCTAATTTCATGTTGAAACAAGTGTACAAATGTTCAAGGCTTATGTACAAGTATCATAGCACCACATTTGAATATCTTTTCCCCCTAAACCAAGTTACAACCTTCTAAAGCCCAATGTACAAACCAAATATGCATGAATTTTCAAACTAGCTCATTTTCCCTCCAAATTTATTCTAGTTTCTTACAACCACTTTAACACAAGGTACAACACTCAATGTACAACTCCTAAAACCTAAACCTAAACCCTAATTCATCCTAAAACCCTAATCTTGACCCTAAACCCTAAACAAAACCCTAAACTAGTCCTAAACCTAGACAAAAACCCTAAGTCCTAAACCTAAATTCTAACCTAAAAACTAAGCTACCACCCTATCACCACACCTTGTCACCACCCTACTAACCTACTTAGCACCTCAAGCTACCACCCTACCACCTCTTAAGTACCTCCATCACTTTCCTTGGCCTCCAAGTTCACTCGTTACCTCCTTGTGTAGCCGTGCCTTCTCATAAGCTTCCACCATTCAAAGCTATTATCCTAGCCTTCAAGACTCATCCTATAGCTTCTCTTAGTCACCATAGCTACTACCCTTAGCCACCACACCAAGAAAACTTAGTCACCAAGGGTGTTCGTCCCCTATAAATAGCCGAGACCACACACACTCTCATTTCATCCTTAAAACTTATTACCATCTTAAAGTTATGATCCAAGGCATGTCCTAGAAGAGAAGTAAAGTCCCTAGATCAGTTAAAAGCCAAGGAGAAAGAAGGAGAAGCCCTAAAACTTGTCACAAAGTCGTGCGAACCAAAAACCCCCTATTTTGACCCATTTTCAAGTTGTAAGTTATTCTACTCATTCAATAAACTTTTTCCTTGTTTTAAAATTTTCATAAGCTTTGTTAGATCCTATGTAAACTCTTGTTTAAGCCTTTAAACTACAAACCCATACGTTTTGGTTTTTCTAAACCAAACATGCCCATTTTGATCTTTCTAGTTCACAAGCTCTTTCTATAAGCTATAAGCTCGTAAAATTAACTTATTTTAGCTTATTCTAATAAGCCATAAGCTGCAAAACTCTTTTGGATTTCCAAAATACCATTTGCATGAATTTTGGACTAGTTATGAGACGATTTCCATGCATAGGGGTATATATCGTAACTTTTTGAAATTATATAAGTTTTGTGCCAAAAATGTCATTATCCTAAAGTTATAACTAAAAGGGGATGTTTTGCCAAATTTTAAAGTTAAAGGTTTAATATATATATACTTTATATATAAAGGATTAAATTTGTAAAATCATATAAATCAAGGGTATATATTGCCATTTTTGCATTCTTAAAGGTATAAAATGAAATATTTTTATATAAATTATAAAAATTTATATTAAGATTTGATTTTATTTAAACTTAACACATTTATCGATCAAAACACATAAAAACAATTATGTTATATACATATCATAATTTATCATCGACTAGCTTTTGAAGAAACTTAAACTCCTATCATTTAAATCTATAACGTACCACGTTACTAGTGAATTTCATGTGAGGGGTTTCATTTGGGTATACATTTTGACGAGTTGCTGGATTTACGATTTAAAGTGTCCTAGCTCCTCAAAAGTTTACTACATGACCTCTCGATTATGATAGCCCGAACAGTGAAACGATGTTTTCACAAGTTAATAAACCAAATTAATATTTAAGTTAAACTTTATGAAATAATGTTTTGAAATATAAACAATCATACTAAGACTTGACATATTACCCCAGGTTGCGTGACGAAGCTGTTTACCTTCATTTGATACACTTTTGCCATCAATCAGATTTCCCTGTTAAGGTGAGTTCATAGTCTCACCTTTACATGTTTTCTAAACTCCATGGGGAGATACATGCTATAAACATGAATACAAGTATTTTTCAACTGTATGCTATCCTGATATATTATTGTCTAAGTTTGCCTCCAATGCCATTATTTCTTAATCATGAACCATTAGTCACTTGCGAGTGAACGCGAATATTGTGGATAGATCTATTGGGGGTGACAACTCTCGTTGGTGTACCCGTACATAGGGTAACCAAACACACTATATTTGAGAAAAAAAAGATAACTTTGGCAAGTTACCTTTCCTTAAGGACAGTTGTTCCTTCAAGTAATTAAATTAACTTCGGATGTTAATGTTTGGTTGCATGAGCTTAGGGCAATAATACTATTTTTCATGATAATTGTAAATGCATGCAATTATTACCACTTATGATGAATTGTATTCAACCATTACATTGCAAAAACTTTGAATTTCACTCAACCTTTGTGTTGATCCTTTTAACATGTTTATCTCAAGTAATTGAGCAACTATGGCACGGAGTGGCATTGGACATGAGGACGTCCAAACCTGTTATCATTGAACTTTATGATTTGAAATGTATTTTGGGACCTCTTTTGTAAAAACTCTGATAAAAAATAAATGATAACTTATCTTTCAAAAACGTCTATTTTGAGTCGTTTTCTATTATTGTGACTATGATTCATGAAGTAATACCCCAGATTAGCTCCCGCTTCTATATGTCAAATATGGGGGTGTTACATTACTTCTTCAGCAATTCACTATCGAAATTAAGGATAAAAAGGGGACTAAAAACCTAGCTGTTGACTATCTCTCTGGACTTGAAAATCCGGATTTAGAGGAATTAAACAAAGATAACATACAAGATAATTTTCCTGATGAACACCTCATGGTTATTAAACTTAAGAATACTAAAACAGACCCATGGTATGCAGATTATGCAAATTTCCTCGTCACTAATATCGTTCCTTAGCATCTGACTTATTATTTAAGAAAAAAATTCTTTAACGATGTATGAAAATACATATGGGATGACCCATACCTCTTCAAATCATGTCCTGATGGAATTATAAGGAGGTGTGTTTTCGGTAGAGAATTACATGAAATGTTGGAACATTGCCACAAGGGACCTACGGGAGGTCATTACGAAGCAGATATTACAACACTAAATATCTTCGAGTCTGGATTCTATTTGCCAACCATTTTTAAGGATTCGGCAAAATATGTTTAAGGGTGTGACGCTTGTCAACGGGCAGGAAATATTACCTCACGGAACTAAATGCCCTTAACCAACATTCTTGTCAGTGAGATCTTTGACATCTAGGGGATTGATTTCATAGGACCTTTTCCCTCCTCGAGAAAAAACAAATATATTCTTGTAGCTGTCGATTACGTTTCAAAATGGGTCGAGGCCGAAGCCCTACCTACTAATGATGCACGTGTCATAGTGAAATTCATAATAAATTTATTTTATAGATTTGGAGTTTTGAAGGCTCTAATTAGGGACCGTGGAACACATTTTTGCAATTCCCTCCTCGAAAAAACACTTAAGAAATATGGAGTAACACATAGACTTGCTACTCCATATCATCCCCAAACTAGTGGACAAACAAAGAATACTAATAGAGCCATTAAGCGAATCCTGGAAAGAACGATTAACGAAAACAGAAAAGAATGGGCAGATAAACTGGATGATGTACTATGGGCATTCAAGACAGCTTATAAAACACATATCGGTAGTACACCATTCGGGTTTGTTTACGGAAAGGCCTGCCACTTGCCAATTGAACTTGAACACAAGGCATATTGGGCCCTAAAAAATGTAAATCTTGACTTAGATGCTGCAGGGAAAAATAGATTCCTTCAATTAAATCAAATTGATGAATTTCAGACTGATGCTTTTGAGAATTCATGAGCATATAAAGAAAGGACTAAACGTTGGCCCGATTCTAAATTTATGGATAAAGAATTTCAAAAAGGAGATGAGGTATTAGTCTTCAATTCAACATTAAAACTTTTTCCAAGGAACTTAGAACCAGATGGTATGGACCATATACGGTGAGCAAAGTTTACCCGTATGGAACAGTAGAAGTGTTAGGTAAAAACAGAGTTCAATTTAAAGTAAATGGACACAGGCTAAAGAAGTATCACGGACCCAAGATAGACAAGATTAACGAAACAATATACTTTGTTAAAGCGTAAAATGAGCATGAGTCTAACTTAAAGACTCATTAATAAACAAAATTGCTTGTCGAGAGACAACCCATCCTTTATTTAATAAAATTTCCTTTTGGATTAGTTGGTTTGCATGTTTCTTACTTTGTTTTGCAGAATCCAGAAGCTAAGAGGCAATTATCGAGACCGGCTCGACTCATAATCATGTGGTAACTTTGCTAAATCTACAGTAGTTACGGCGTAACAACTTTAGTTTATGCCGTAACCATTGCAGTTACGACGTAAACCATTTCATGGTTACGCCGTAACACCTTAAAACTTAAAAATTTTTACAACTTGATTACGACATAACCCATTTCATGGTTACGCCGTAACCTCCTTCTGAAATCATAAAAATTTAAGTTTTAAACATGTCTAAACTTGTATACGTAAAGGGACTTTGTGGGTATGTTCTCTGGAAGCCCTCACGATACTAAACTCATCCACTTGGGCCACCAAGTGGTTTAAAAGGCTGGTTGCATATGCTAAATGCAAAAGCGATTCTTACGAAAGTGAGTTAGGTTTGTATTTCCTGTACACTTCATAATTCTTGTTGAACGATTTTATGCTTTGGTTTGCTTTGTGATCACAGGGGATAAAGAGCTCGCAAGAAGACAGAAATAATCTAAAGATTTATGTTAAATTTCAAATTTCGAAGCAATGCTCATGGAGTTTCTTCTCTTAAATCTACTCTTTCCTTTTTATTTCATTACCTTAATATATAATAGGGACATTGTAGAAATCAAGTGGGGGGATGAGAGTAGAATTAATACTTGACGTATGTTTTGCCTTTGATTTTCTAGTTTTCTTTGAAAATTATGCTAATTTTAAAATTTTTGACAGATTTTTCTTAAATAACTAGAATTAATCTTTGCTGAATGTAGATTACCCTTTATTATATTTGGTGAGATTTATGCCTAATATTCCGTTTCCATCATATTACTCAAAATCCACCAAAATATTGAGTGTGTCGGTAGTATTGTAGACTTTAGAACTTGGCCTGCACATCATTTTAAGACCTAATTGATTAGCAGGAATATATAGTTCAAGAAGGCAACACTTAGGATATCACCCAAATAGCCTATATGTGTGTGTTTATCGACTTGTTACACTGACTTGATGACCTCCCTTGATAAACCCTGCTATTGCACTCATTATTAGTGCAAGATACCCCTTGATCACCCTTGTTAAACCAATCTATGTTTTCACCCTACTCTATATGTTTCGTTACACCATTTCACCTTAACCTACCCTATAGTATTAATTTTATTTGTGTTAAAATTTCTGACTACTTAAGTCCATGGTTTGGGGGGAATATGAACGAGAATTATATGCATTCATGGAAGACCAATCAGTTATGATCTATAAAGACCCCCTTGTATCACCACTTTTGACATTGTTTATCTCAAGTGGAGGGATGTGCGTATAATATCAGATGTTGTAGGGGCAATAATTAAAGATATAAACTCCTGTAACATTTGCATATTATGAAGAAAAAAGGGTGAAACAAAAAGCCACCCATGTGCTAAAAATATAAAGATGGTGCAAAATAAAATAAAGTATTAAAAAATAGAGCTAGTAGCCCATTATTGCACCAAGACACCTCTGTAAAATAAAGCTAGTAGCCCATTATTACACCAAGTCATCCCAATACTCATGAAGAATGGAGCTAGTAACCCATTATTGAAGATCAGATTTTCAGACTTAAACTCTTGGACCCATAGATGGACAGTGACTAGTTATGACAACTTTAGATTACTTTAGAATATTTGTTTTGTGTTTTTATATTAACAACCATTAAATGTGTATCCCATGTCTATCCTAACCTCTTTATCACCCTTTAAAACCATATTATTCTTGTTGCCTTTGAGAATTATTTAGACCCTAATTCTAACTGGTGCAGATTTATGTACTTTCTAAGCTTATGATAGAATATATGCTATGACTGTGCAATTGAGCGATCACCTCAAAAATGAAACACTTAGTTTAGTGGAGAGCCGAGTAACAATTTATCCCATTTTTATGAGGTGTTCGGCTTTGATATTTTCTAGCATAAGAGTTTTAAAAATTCATTTCTTCAAGTTATCCTCAAGAAATCTTTTATGAAATGTTCTAACAAGTTCTACTTGAGGGCAAGCAGAAGTCAAGTAGGGGGATATTTAATAACATCAAATATTTAATACTTTTTAGTGTTAAAATACCTCCTATATTACTTGTAAATATTTCACTAATACTCGAAAACAAGATATTTTCTACCATTTTGTAGTTTTCAAGTAAAATGTTGGAAAGTGACAAGAAACATGGGAAAAAGGACTCAAAGTGTAAATATTTGAAGAATTCTACGGCGTAACACCAAAAATGGTTACACTGTAACATATATTAAGCAAGTACGAAGATCAAAGACAACGTTACGGCGTAACACCATATCTAGTTACGCCGTAACCATATATTTGAAAGGAAATCTTGACAAAGTTAGAGTTACGGCGTAACACCATATCCAGTTACGCCGTAACCATAAAGATCCACAAATATGAAATGAAGATCATGTACTTATGGACATTATTTAAAGGTTATGGCGTAACACCATATCTGGTTACGCCGTAACATCTGCTTAAATATGGAATGCCATGTATGATGGTTATGGCGTAACACCTTTATTGGTTGCGCCGTAACAGGTTCAATACCTATATATAGAGGCCTCATTCAAGCTATTCCGACATCACTTCCTCTAAAGCCAATTGGAGAGGCGACAAAGGCTTCCAACCTTCGAAGAATTCCACCTGGAGTCCAAGGGAGATCACACTTTACTTACTTTTTATATTTAATCATTCAAATACGAATACTATAAGAATTATGAGTTTTCAATCTATGATTTCTTCTATTTCTTGCTGTGTTTCTGTTACCATGAGTGGCTAAGCACTTAAAGTGCTGGCCTAGTTATGTAGTTACTTTTGTTATGATTGTATCATGTTAGATTATGATTTTGTTAGATATTCCTTGACTATCGTGTAACCCTGGGTTTTAGTAGTACGGGTGGTTTGGACCTAGCTTGCCCTATTATTAGATTATCTAGTCAATATGAGATCCAATGGGTACTAGGGAGGATCACTAACTCCTTACCTAGTGTAGGAACTAACCGGTCATCACACTTATCACTTAATATACTTAAAAAGCACATGAACTCTTTTAGAGGGGGTTAATAATCTTTATAAATTATTATATATGTTTTGGGAATAGTTGAGATTAATCACTGCAACCTGGATAACCTACCTCCCAGACGATTTGGGACTGATTCGGAATCGCACGGAGTATAGAATATACTAAATATGCACATTTAATTCTATCGACCTTAAAAACCACTAATGAAACCATAGTTTAACATTGCACAGGAAAATATTTTTATAACAGTAGTAATGAAGTAACTAGGTTAGCACGTTTTCTCTCTTGATATCTCCAACTCTTTTAATTTCCAGTTATTTATTTCAAATCAAGTCAAAAACCATTTTCAAAACGTGACATTTCAAATTAAAACTAATTACAACTTAGCTCTTGGGACGACCTCAAATTTACCATTCTATACTACCCACGATCGGGTTCTATGCCCCCGTTAGTGCATTGTCAGATCGAGTTTTATAAATTTAAAACATGGTAAAAATATATTTTAAAATAAAATACGCATCACCAACATACCACAATGATAAGATCATAAGAAAGATTAAAAATGAGATGTTGAATGAAACTATGAGCTAATGTGTAACCATACTTCAATTTACGATTAATCCAAATTAGCAAGTACGTCTAGAACTCCTCCAACAACACCAACATGAGATGTTTTTTTATCAGCTTTGTTCATGCCATCAAGAATCGCAATTAGCGCCACCACAAATGCATAATCCATATTAGGATTAACTATTACCATGTATTTTCCTTTGGTAAGTTTGGCATTCTTTAATCATTGAAATTTATGCATATACATATAAGAATCAGCTATATAAATTTAATGAAGTAAGCAAATATATCAGCTTTTAAAATATATCAAAATAACGTAACATACTTGGGCTATTGGTGATGAAGATTCTTGCGTATGAATGGTATAATTTCTCTCAAATGAAGAACAGAGCGATCAGGGCCAAGGTGATTGGTTTGAAGCGAAGTTAGAGAAATGCTGGAAAATTGAACAAAAATGAGACAATAGTCATTTAAACCTTAGGAGGCAAGCCAGTGATGATGCCCTAAGAAATTAGGAAGCTCAATCGATCAACTTAGAAGATAAGTACATGAAGTAAGTGAGTGCAAGATGGTTCACACATCGAAAAATGACGTGCATCAGAAAGAAACCAGCCAAATTGAAAGAATATCAAACCTACCTGAGAAACCAAACCCAGGAAGTCTTATGATGACATCAAATAACGTCACTTTATTATATCATTTATCCCGTCTGTTTTGCCCTCTTTTATATAATTATTGCATTATTTGGTACTTAATTGCTTTAAAGTTGATAAATACAGTTAAAGTTTGCTGCAGAGAAGGTGCTTGTGTGAAGACAACTTGGGCGCTTATATAGATGGCGCATTGCTACGCTGTAGGTGCTAAACGATGATATTTGAAGATTGCTGAAATTTCACCAATACGCCGTATCCAACTAAAGAGATATGGCGTATATGCGCCAAGACTTCACAAGAAAACGCGTTTGACCAATTCCCAATACGGCGTATCCATGTTGTCTACATACGCCGTATCCATGAAGATAACTATTCGAAGATACAATAAATCAAGTAAATTGGGAATGATATCACTGATTGATTTGAACGTAGCGCGCACTCTAAGGAATCCAACCCAATACGCCGTATCGACCTTGCCAATATGGGTATGACATCTTTTTCAGACAATATAAATTGAAGACTCAAAATGAGTTTTTCGCAATTCGTGCAATATCATATTCTTTATACCATACTCACTAAAAGACGAATTTTAAAAGAGAAGATCAGCCACCAAGGTCAAGCATTGATCACGACTCCATAGAAGACATCGTGTAATTTTTACTCTCTTAATCGTTCGATTTTAATTGTTTGATTACGCTTGTATAATTACAATGGTTATGGGCTAATACCCTCGGGTATTAGCCATCTTAATGAAAGTTCAATGTTTGGTTTGTTTTAAAATCGATTTCTTAATTTATCGTTGATTGTTTAATTATGTTTATCACCTCATACTTGTTTATGTGTTTGAATATGCGACCTATCATTCAACTAGATCTAGTGATACGAACCAAGTAATCTAGATACCGGGATAGCTCTCCATATCGTGTTTCATATTACTGGACCAATGGGATCACAAATAACGTTCTGTCTTTGTCTTTGAATTATGAGCTTAGTTGGACCTGTAGGTGACCCGTTTATGTTTCATCAATCATGCTCTTAATTAACTGATAAAGATTTAAATAGTAGACTACCAGTATATAAAACACCTTCAAACAATAAGTGGGTAAAGTCCTGTTGGGCTAGGGTTTTAACAGGATCACCACTGCTTTAATTCTCTAAGATAGATTATAATTAAACTAAAGGATGCTTTATGCGGATGCGTTAATTATGACAGGATTAATCATGTCTAGTTCTTAGGATGATGTCCCGCCCAAGTCTTAAGAATGATATGCCGCTTCGAGATAAGTAAATCATTGCACTAAAACAAACAAACCAGCATTGAATCAGATTTAATATGGCTAATATAGTTTTCTATCATTTGGCTTGTAATGCTTTTTTATCTTCTAATCTTCTTCTTTTGTGTTTATTATCTATTGAATTGATATTTGTCATCACCAAACCTGTGCCAGTCTCTCAGGCTGAAAACCCCCATATCATTAGACAACGTACATAGCATAGGTTTAACCAGTAAATAGACTAATTAAAATACTGATAGAATATATGATTAATGTTCCACTCTTAGTGTTCGACACCCTACTTACCGCGAACTCCATCTTGACCGGGTACACTGCTCGTTAAAGTGTTGTTTTAGGTTTGTCGGCTAAATATAAATTTAAAAATTGATAATCAAATTATTGAGCCTACACGACAGCACATCAGGTTTTTGGCGCCGTTGCCGGGGAGTGAATTAATTAAACCTTATTCTTATCAGTATTTCTAACCATTAATTTAATTTAGTTTAGTGTAATCTAATTATTTAAATTTTGTTTGTATTTATTCGCATTGTGTGTTTAAATTCTCGCATTTAATTGTTTTTAAATAGTATTCTGTTCTGACTGATCACCTGATACGCCGTATCCACCAGTTGGATACGACGTATCAAACCTTCTGATCAGGACAACGTATTGAGTTTCACAGTCTAAATGGCGTAATTGTGTTCTAAGCAATACGGTGTATTGGCATTCAACAGACCTATACGGCGTATTCACATCAATTGAATACGGCGTATTTGTCATCTGATACAGTAACAGTAATATTTTTTTTCTTTCGATTTCCTGTCTTATGTGTTCCCTTTCCCAAGGGGCACATACTTATTGCAGGAAACCGTTTGACGAACAATGGCTAAACCTATTCCGAATAATGCTCAAGGACAAAATCATGCTGAACCAAGGAACGAAAGCAACGTGAAGATCGAATTCAGTAAGGAGTTATTAACTGAACTACAAAATAATACTTTGAGCGGAAGGTGTGAAGAAGATGTGATCAGACATATCGGCAAAGTTCTCGAAATACTAGATTTGGTCAAAATAGCCGGTGTGCTCCCTTTTCAACTCCGCATGAAAGCCTTCTCTCTCTCACTTTCAAAGGGCGTAAAAGAATGGTGGATGAACGAGGGGAATGGAAATATTTCTACCTAGGAAGAGTTAGTGAAGAAATTTTTCAATAAATTTTATCCCCTATCATGTGCTAGCAATTACGATAAGATGTGCGACGACGATGAAGAAGGTCGTGACCCACTCGAATTCATACCTTGGAGAAACTCAAAGTTCAAGGACCATAAAAAAGTGGACGAGACGACTAAACGCGCACTATTGTATACCTGGATAGAAATTTGAAAAACGAAAGGACTATTAAATGATGAAGTTTCAAGTGATGAAGATTGGGAGGAGCAAGAATATGAGAACCCTCCTAAAGACTCATTCCCCAAACCCTATTTTGAAATGGATAAAAACAACCATAATGAAAATAACATGAACACTTACAAATCGAGTGGTATGGATCTAAGTGGCACAACTCAATCTGAGAATATAATAATGACTGTCCTAACGAAGGGAGTATGTAGATGTGGAACAAATTCAAAGTGACAAATACCCACTGATTGGAGATAATGAAGAATTCTAGCCATATGCACACGCGAAAAGTGGGCTCTTGGGAACGAGACAGGTAACGGAGTTAGTAAGTATCAAGTATTTACAATGACAATTTCACAAAAAGGATGAAAGATGGACGTACATCGACTTAAGTAGAAGGAGAGGGAAATGTCGAACTTGAAAGTTCTGATTAAAACAAAAGTGCTTCCCGGGAGACAACCCGGTCATTTTAATTGTTTGTTGCACGAGTCTGTCTTCCCAGACACTCTATACGGCGTATCGAACCCCTCTGGATACGGCGTATAGAGATGTCTGGACGTTATCAGTTTAAAAAAAACTTAATATTTAATTTCCAGTATTTAATTGTTTTTACAGGAACAATACGACGTATCCTATGGTTTGGGATTCGAACGTATTTGAACCTGTACAATGGTTCTGGATGTGTGTTTAATTGTTTTCTTGTACCATTGTAGCGAGATAGAATTTGCACTTTTCTTTTAATCTCTTATACAGGACCTTGCTAAAACTATGATATGGTATATGCTGAAAAAGACATGTGTTGAACTTATCCGGGCATGCTGAAGCCCTAGTCAACACACTTTTTGCTCAAGAACGCATCTTGGAGAATTATCACGAGCAAAACATCAGGGAGTTTTCCGTTCTAATTCTATCTTTCCCTTATTATTTAATTGTTTTATCTATACAACGAGGACGTTGTATAATTTAAGTGGGGGGATGGAGAATTAGAACGTACTTGTCTTCTTTTTTACAAAATAACATGCAAAGTGCTTAAAAATGGCCAAAATCTAAAAAAAATTCAGCATGACTTTTGTAAAAATCACTAGTTACATTACCTAGTGCACTATAACCCTTGATACATATTGTGAGAATTAAGCCTATTCCGTTTCCAACTGTCTACTAAAAAATTCCACAAAATTATGAGTGTGTCGGTGATGTAGTGGACTTTAAAACTTGGCCTGGTATATCACTCGAGACCGCCATGATTAGTAATATGGATTTAGATGGAAGAACATGTTCGACTGATAAATTTCTAGGATTAAACCAAATAGCCTACATTTCGTAAAAATAACTAACCACACTGGCTAGTTAATTCCCGTGTAACCCTTGATTACTCTCATTTTTAGAGTAAAATACCCTAGAACAACCTGTTGAGCCATTCCTTTCTTTTTCTACACCATATTATATGCTTCATTACACCTTTCACTTAGCTTACCGGTGTTAGGATTAAGCATATTTTTATCAATGTTGCTAGTTGCTTTCGTGTAAAGTTTTGTATTTCCTGTGTCAAAGTGAATCTTTTCTATACTACTGAATCTGGTCGGGAAAATTTGCAACAATGCAATGGGAAAAATATGGAGCTCATAAGTTTCGCTACTTTCGCGATTATGAATCATGTCCGAAGAAGAAAAATTACTACAAGGAAAAGATTATCCGGATGAATTATGATAGTGAAGACGGTAGAATTAAACCAAGGTTTATGATGTATTGCAAAAAAAAAGAAAAAAAGAGAAAAAAGAAAAATAGTCGGTTCAAAAGAAGTTTATACCGAAGGAATTACTTGGAATGATCGATTATTCGTTGATACGTTACAAAAATCAACGATGTAAAGTCTTGTAAAAAGTGGCCGATATCACCACTTATGTAAATGTATGTAATGAGCAAGATGTAAGGGAAGTTGACCGTTATGGGAACGCCAACTTAGGTTGTCCTTTTTCATTTCTTCTTTGTGATCGAGGCGTCTGTCTATCTGTTCGAGTCTTTGTCAGGAACGGATAGGTAGAAAGGTTACTAGCAACCGACCTTATTTGTTGGACTTTAATACTATTTGTTTTGTGGAATGTTTACCTTAAACATCATTTTACTTCCCTTTCCTAGCAACTAACCTTAGTGTCCACTCGAACGAGGACTTGTTCGAGCATGCATGTCTATTCCGTCGTTATAGCCATGTATGCATGTCTCAGCTGCCTTGTTGGATGACGACTTTTAGTGAAAGTTAGAAGGTTCCTACCCTATATCATTCGTCTCAGATGCCTTGTTAGATGACGAATTTTGGTGAAAGTTAAAAGGTCCCTACCCTATATCATTCTTCATCCTAACCGCTGGTTAAATACAAATAAGGATGTGTTCGGATTGTATATGTCTACTCCGTCGTTACGGCCGTGTATATAAGCCTTCTTAACCTAATTTAGCTTTTGACTTGTTCTTCCTTAGCTTTAGAGGTGGAGATGTGTATCATTGTCAAGCTTATGATACGAAACTAATCACGACCGAGCAATTGAGCGTACTACTTAAATGTTGTACCCTAGATTAGTTGAGTGATCTGAGTGTTTTCATTTCCATATTTCATGAGGAGCTTGGTTATGTACAGGTGATTAGGACAAAACGATGCTTTAACGGAAAATCCTTAACTTCGGTTCGGGACACATTTTCATAAACTAAACTTTTTTCTAAAAATCTACTTAAGGACAAGTAAGATTCAAGTGGGGGGATATTTGATGACATCAAATAACATCACTTTATTATATCATTTATCCTATCTATTTTGCCCACTTTTATATAATTATTGCATTATTTGGTACATAATCGCTTTAAAGTTGATAAATACAGTCATTCAGGAGTGTTTTGTGAAGATAAGCTAAAAGGCACATAAATTGGAGCTAAAATGAAGACATTTGAAGATTTCTGAATATTCACCAATACGTCGTATCCAGCTAAAGAGATATGGCGTAGTAGCGCCAAGACTTCACAAGAAAACGTGTTTGACCAATTCCCAATACGGCGTATCCTTTCTGTCTGCATACACCGTATCCATGAAGATAACTATTCGAAGATACAGTAAATCAAGTAAAGTGGGAATGATATCACTGATTGATTGAGAACGTAGCACGCACTCCAAGGAATCCAACCCTATATGCTGTATTATTCAAGAAGCCTACGCCGTATCTAAAACTTTGAAGAACTCAAGACCATTGCCTGACTTTGAAGAATACGCCGTATATACGCGTATATGATACTTTGGTCAAAAATCAAGAAAAAACACATTTTCAGCGGATATGGCGTATCCAAAAATGGATATGGCGTATCCATGGATATGGCGTATCCAAAAAGTGGATATGGCGTATCCAAACCTGCTCAAGAAAATTCTGGAATATTTTATTCGTGGAGCCTACGCCAAGCAAATCCTGATACGCCGTATTGAGTTTTAATACGCCGTATCGACCAATTTTCAGAGTCTATAAATACCAAACCCTAAATACGATTTAGGGTATGCTTTTAGCCACCAAGTTCGATTTCCAGAAGATCTAAGAAGCCAAAAAGGTCCTGCAAAGTGCTCCAATCAATGGGAAAACTCTTGTAATCATTTACACTCTATATACGCGTTCGGTTAGCGTAATCTTTCTTTACTTTAATCGTTCATCTATGAATTCGTGTATTGTTGCAATGACTATCGGCTAATACCTTTAGGTATTAGCCATGTTTATGATAATATAATGTTTGGTTTGTTTATCTCGAATGCTTAATTCATCGTTGCTTGTTGATTATGTTTATCAATTTATACTCGTTTACATGCTTAATTATGCGACCTATCATTCAACTGGGTCTAGTCCTACATATTTAATGCGCTGCAACTTCGGTGTTGTGTGGGCGTAGGCTAAGAGTCCGGGATAGCTCTCCATATTTGCAAGTAAGTTAGTAAAGTCCCGATGGGCTAGGGTTTAATAAGATCATTATTAATCTCCTAAGATAGATTATAATCAACAAATAAAATACTTTATGCGGATGCGTTTAATTGTGACAGGATTCAACGTGTCTAGGTCTTAGGAAGAAGTACCACCTAAGTCTAAGCTTGATGATTTTTTGCTATTGTTTCGAGTTGAGTTTTGAGGTCCATGAATGTTTCTTTGACAAAAGTGTTGGTAGATTGCTGAGATCTCATGAAATCGTTGAATTGTCTTTGAAGATCATAGGATTTATCATCGGTGTTAGATCAGTAGTTATCTCGGTTGTAATCATTTTGTCCGCTTGAATACCAATTATCTCGATTCTTGTCTCGGTAACGGTAATCATTGTAAAAACGAGTCTTACGGAAAGTTTGCATGAATTTAGCTTCTTCTTCACGAGACATGGGTATGTCATCATCGTCAAGATCGGGTGTTGGTTGTTTAGCACGAGATTGAATTTCTTTGTACTGCGCATCTATTTTTATGGTCATGGCATCCATTCGGGCCATAATTTTGTTAGTGTCGGAATTACTGTTACCTTTATCGATGAAAGCAGCGCTTTTATTAAGAGATGATTTGGTTTTTTGATTTTTAGCTCAGTCAAACTTGAGTAAGACTTTATCTTTGAGAAGCTGATAAGCTTGATTTGGTGTTTTATAGAGGAAAATACCATCGGCTGCGGCATTTAGAACTTCTTGGGTTATTTCATATAGACCATGATACAAGATTTTGATAATATTGCCTTTGGACGGATTATGACCATGGCAATTTCTGAGCATTTCCTTCATACGAAGCCAAGCATCGGTTAGAGATTCATTTTCATGTTGAGAAAAAGCACGGATTTCTCCAAGGAGTCAGTCGAAAAGAGCTGGGGGAAAGAATCGGCTAATGAAAGCGGTTCGAAGTTCATCCCATGTTTCGATAGTTCCTTCGTTGAGTTCGTCCAGCCATGTTTTTGCTTCTCCAGTGAGTGATAGGGGAAACGTCATTAGGAAGACAGCTTCATTCTTGGTATCTATGTATTTAAACATATCGCAGATTCCGAGGAATTCATGAATGTGTTTATGAGGATCGGTTTTGCTTCTACCATCAAATTGGTTTCCTTTGACAAGGGTCAAGTCTTTACCTTTAATGGCAAACTCGTATGCAGTTTCAGGAATAGTGATCGCGGAACCGGAGTCAGAGCGACAAACTACGGTGGCAGCCCACAGGGGTTATCAAATCTTTTGGATTGTTAATTTCGAAGAATATCAAGAAGAAAGTGGCGAAAATAATGATTTGTTGAGATTGGCAGGATATAGACATTTCAGGTGTTGAGGTGGGTTGTTTCTTTGATCGAATGGAACTCTTCTGTTTGTCGAGAAGTCTTTCGATTCTAAGTACTGTTCTGGTTCAGGTAACGGTTTAACAAGTTCAGAATTAGAAGCACGTGTATGCATCCAAAGGAGAAATTGTTAGGGTCAGTTTGCAGGAAATGTACAACTGATTTTTTTTAATAGAAAGGGGAGTTAAATTTAATGTAGTTTTCTAGAGTTGACTACAAAAAACAACTTAAAAATCCCGGTTGGCAACAGGCTTAAAAACTTTGAGTGTTTCAAAAAGATTAAAATTTATAATGACTGAGAAAATACAATTTTATTATAGGGAAAACCACGGGTAAAGTATACCCAGTAGTAGTCTAATCTTTTTAGGTAAGACCAAGTCGTCCACAGGGATTTGAGTAGTATTCGAATAATCAGAAAGAAAATAGACTTTAATAATTTTGAAAATAACATTTGTTTTACCAGTGATAATAAAGGTGACTACTCAGATAATTGAAAATAATTTATAAGTATTGATAAAAAAAAAATTGGGGGAATCTAAGATCTCACAGATTTTAACTCATAAAAAGGATTTCTCGTCAGAAAATGTTTTCACAAATTAACTTAATTTTTTGAATATCTGTTCCTGCACAATTCAAATGCAAAACATACAAATACAATGTATTTTTGGTACGTTTTTAGTCATTTAAGTCGTTTTTAATGGAAAAAGGTATGTGTAATTAAGCACATACCAAAGACCATAGATAAATCTTTAAAACCACATAGATCATAACGGGTCTTTCGACCTATACCGATATGATTATATAATCTAAGATTGATAAGCAAAACCAACAAGATAAGATATAATAGGGTTGCAACATAAGCTTGAGATTAAAGAGATCATGATCATACCAAACAGTTATACATTATCATAACATCACCTAGTAGTCATGAGAGATTTAGCCTATCATGGCTAAGAAGTTCATAACATAACTTGATTTGATAACAAACTTCATTCTTTTACTAAACTAATATGATGTTCTTCGTTGTTCTTGGTGATTTGATCTTGATTCTTCAAAGGATATGGTGTTTATGCTTGGAGAATGGTTGGAAAGTGTTTAGGACTTCATAAAGGGATAATTGTGTATATTAGTTGAAGAAATGATGAAGGGATGAATACTTAGTTGTTTGTAAGTATGAGATGGATGATTTGAGAATGAAAATTCATCCTCTATTTATAGGCTGAGTGAGGGGTGAAGTGCGGCGCACAAAGTATTTTGTGTGGTGTCCTTGGTGATTAAATGCGAAGGGAATTAAATGTTTATTGAAGAAGTGCGGCACACAAAAGTATTTGTGCGACGTACTTAAGGTATTAATGCAGCAGTATTTATGACTTTATTTATTCTTCAACGTCAGATGGGAAGTGCGGCGCACAAAATACTTTGTGCGGCGTACTTGAGGAGTTAATACTGAATTTGACTAAGTCTTTTAATTCCTTTGACTTTAGGATACGTGCGGCACATAATGGGTAAGTGCGGCGCACATTTGCACTTTTAGGCTTGATTCTTCATCTTTTCTTGTATGTTGTGTTCATTAGCGTATAAGTACGTGATTTTTTTTATGTTTGACCTCGGGATATCTTCAAGTGAACCTGCAAGCAATTCAAGCTATTAAGTATCGAAAGTTCACGAGAAATGATAAAATATATACAAATAACGCCACCAAAAACATGTATAATTTGGGCGTTATCAAATCCCTCCACACTTAGGTGTTGCTTGCCCTCAAGCAATCAAAGCAAGAAAATAAGATCATTTATCGTGAGGTGGATAAAATTTGGATTTTACAAGTGTTTGCATATTGTTTAACTTTTTAGGCATTGACATATGACTAAGCACCTCACATAGGGAATGTGTTTGATTTATAAAATTCACTCATATAGGGTTTTATATTTGCGAAGTCACTCAATTGCACTGACATAATCTAGATAGCTACCATTGGCTTGTACTTGACACATAAACCTGAGAAAGGCGAAACTTGATACTGGCTAAGGATAATAGCATATACAGATCTTCATGTGCCGAAACTTAAGCCTTTATTTATTTGAACTACTATATATAACATTTTTTTCTTTTTTTTATACCATAATAATAACTAAGGCTTGGCACAGAACTTCATTTTTCAACTTTAAGTTTTTCACTTAGGTATTTCAGCAACTTAGCACTAAAGGAAGTGCTTGCAAGAATAGTAACTCGCGGAATTAATAGTATATGATTAATCAGGATTTTGTCTAGTAAATGATGATCAAGCACAAGTTCTAGAGCTTCTAAATTACCGGCTCACTCATATAATTTTCAACCGATACCAATGTCCAGAAAAGGCGACAAAACCACATATACACATCCATAATGATGGAATAGATACATATGATTGCTCATTCTTTAACTCGAACAAGCTAAAGGCATCAATTATCTTGGGTACCAAAGGTGGGTACTCAAATATTCTAAAGGCTTATAATTCTCACAATTTAGTGGACTGGGTTGTGCTAGCTATAATGTCAATCCGGTTAGATTTGCCTTACTAAGAGCATTTTTTAATTTTTTAAAGCATATATGTATTAAGAATTTTTTATTTTAGGCAGGGCAAACACGGAGGGATATGATTAATTTTTCCTATTTGGCTCCCCTTCACACTTAAGTTGAACATTGCCCTCAATGTGATAACTGATAATAGAGATTGAATAGGGAAAATTAAGGGAAAACGGTACTTCCTAAGGCATAGAGATATATAGCTGCGAGAGAGCTATCCTTGAGCAGACTTTATAATTTTCTAAATCTTTAAGCTATATTACCTGCATAAAAGTAAATATACAAGAACACACAAAAAGAAAATATTTTTGTTGTTTTTTTTTAGAAAATAAATAAAGGATATGAATGGAAGAATGAAGGAGGGACTCCTCCATACTTAAGTGAAGCACGGGTTGCCTTCTGAGAAGCACTTAATTTTTAAGAGAGTCATTAGCGGGACTCGAACTTGGTGAGTCATTCTTTGGGAAAGAAGGGAGTGACGGCTTCCCTTTGGTCATTATAATCTTCTTCTTCATGATATAGTTTGAGTCGATGGCCATTAACAATGAATGTTTTTCTATCTTTTCCATATAGTTCAACATATCCGAACGGATATTAATGTTTTACTACATATGGTCCTAGCCATCGTGATCTGAGTTTTGGCTATTTGAATTTGTACTTTGAGTGAAAGAGCAGAACCTTATTTCCGTGTTTGAATTCTTTTCTCATCTTTAGTTTTCTATCGTGCCAGACTTTGGTTCTTGCTTTGTATAGACGAGAGTTTTCATAGGCTTGGTGTCTAAGTTCGTCGAGTTCGTGTAGCTGAAACATTCTTTTCTCACCAGCAGCGATGAGATCTGGATTGAAATTCTTCAAGGCCCAGTATGCACGGTGTTTAATTTCAAATGGTAAATGGTAGTTTTTTTTCCATATATGAGTTTGTAAGGTGTGGTACCAGTAGGTGTTTTGTAAGTAGTATGAAAAGCCCATAGAGCGTCATCAAGTTTTCTTGACCAAATAGCTGGATTGTCTTTAACAGTCTTTTTAAGAATTATTTTAAGAGCTCTGTTCGTGTTTTCAACTTGACCACTAGTTTGAGGGTGATATAATGTAGAGAAACG
The DNA here is from genome assembly GCA_026074375.1 of Tanacetum coccineum. Classification (NCBI taxonomy): domain Eukaryota; kingdom Viridiplantae; phylum Streptophyta; class Magnoliopsida; order Asterales; family Asteraceae; genus Tanacetum; species Tanacetum coccineum. The sequence goes on from BQNB010004874.1 coordinate 79,551, forward strand.
GTGGTTAACTCCATATCTTTTTGTTAACATAAGAAATCACTCGTTACACAAGTAAGATCCGGAGGTCGGGGAGGATTGAACAAATGTTTAGCCATATTATTAGAGAGACTTCAAGAAAGTGATAACCATTCGGGTATCATTGGTTGGTAAAGCTTGAGCTTCGGCCCATTTAGATACGTAATCAACAGCGACAAGAATGTATTCAAACTTATGTGATTTTAGGAATGGCTCCATAAAATCGATACCTCAAATATCAAAAATTTCACATACCTGAATGTTGGTTAAGGGCATCTCATTACGTTTCGATATATTTCATGTCTTTTGGCATGCTTCGCAAAGGCTAACTAGAGTATGAGCTTCTTTTATGATTGTAGGCCAGTTTACATCCTCAAATCTAGACACCTTTTTAGCAGTTATCGTTTGGTCATAATAGTCCACAGTAGGTCGTGGTGACATTAGATCTAAAATGGTTTGGGTTCTGGGTCCAGATATACAGCGTCCTTCCCCGCTCATACCGTCAGAACATACTTTGAAGGGTAGGGTTCTTTCCAAAGTATGTATTCAACGGTCAGATATAGAATTTGTTCTTTTTTGTGCTACGTCATTCCTTTTGTATTAATTATCAGATACTAAGTAGTTTCGCTACTCAGTCTGACGAACATGGGTCATACTTGGTGTTTTTTCCATAAGGTTTCTCAGGAAAAAGTTACATCCACTTCACTGTCATCACTTATTTCTTAATTTTCAATCCGGGACAAGTGATCGGCAGCGACATTTTCTGTACCTTTTCTATCCTTGATTTCTATATCAAATTCTTGTAAGAGTAGTATCAAACGAATAAGGCGTAGTTTTGCATCTTGTTTTTTTAACAAATGTTTAAGAGCTGAGTGATCAGTGTGAACAATAGTTTTTGATAGAATAATATAGGATCTAAATTTTCCGAATGCAAAAACTATAACCATAAGTTCTTTTTCGGTTACAGTGTATTTTTGTTGAGCTGGATTAAGAGTTTTTCTTGCGAAATAGACCGGGTGAAAGTTTTTACCATCTTTTTGACCTAAGACAGCTCCAACTGCGAAATCACTTGCATCACACATAAGTTTAAATGGAAGATTCCAGTTTGGGCTTTCGATCACAGGAGCACATGTGAGTTTCTCTCTTAATAATTCGAATGCTTTTTGACATTCATCATCGAATCCAAATGGAGCATCTTTTTCAAGCAGCTTAGTTAGAGGTCGGGCAATTTTTGAGAAATCTTAATGAAACGTCGGTAAAAACCGGTATGTCCAAGAAAGCTTATAATACCTTTGATATTAGTAGGGGGTGGAAGTTTTGAGATTACGTTGATTTTTTTCTTTGTCGACTTCAAGTCCTGCGCCAAACACCTTGTGTCCAAGCGCAATCCTTTCTTTGACCATGGAGTGACATTTTTCCCAATTAAGGACAAGAAGAGCATCTTTGCAACTCTGGAGCATTTTATCGAGGTTGTTTAGGCATTTGTCGAAAGAGTCTCTAAAGACGGAGAAATTGTCCATGAATACTTCGACGGATTCTTCGATCTTGTCATGAAAGATTGCCAACATGCATCTTCGGAATATAGTTGGAGCATTACATAATCCGAAAGGTATTCGCCTATAAGCGTATGTACCAAAGTGACATGTGAATGTTGTTTTTTCTTGGTCCATAAGATCGATAGGAATTTGAAAATATCCAGAAAAACCATCGTGGAAACAGAAATATTTATTTCTAACATTTGATCCGTAAACGGCAAAGAAAAGTGATCTTTTGCGGTTGCTTCATTGAGTTTACAATAATCGATGTATACTTGCCAACCCGTAACGGTTCTTGTTGGAACAAGTTCATCATTTTTGTTTATGACTACTGTAATACCACCTTTCTTTGGTATACAATAAATAAGACTAACCCAAGGACTATCGGTAATTGGATAAATAATACCGGTATCCAAGAGTTTCAAGATTTCTTTCTTAACAACTTCTTGCATGTTTGGATTTAACCTTCTTTGTTTTTGGAAAACTGGTTTCTTGTCATCCAGGAGTTGTATTTTGTGATTACAAAATGATGGGAAAATACCAGGAATGTCTGTCATTTTCTAGGCAAAGGCTTCTTTATGGTTTTTAAGGACGGATACAAGTTTGATTTTATTTTGAGCAGAGAGTTTAGATGATATGATTACAGGAAGAAAAGATGGTTCTTCTAGGAATACATATTCCAAATTATCAGGAAGAGGTTTGAGTTCAAGATCCGTAGGAGGTTCTTCGAGAGATGTTTGATTTTATAATTGGTGTTGATGGTGATTTTCTTGAATGATGGTTCTTCTGTATCAGATTCAGAGTCAGAATTTTCATCGGCAGTCATTGTCATGAATTCATCGAATTTAGAAAAAAATTCTTCTTCGAGGAGGGTTCCTTCAATGGAATGTAGGATTTTGCTTCCTTCGTCTAGAAGAACGTCAAAATCTTCTTCTAAGATTTCATCGATGACATCGATACTAAAACATGTATCATCGTTTGAGTAAGAGTGTTTCATCGCAGAGTCGATATTAAAGATCATTCTTTCAGTTCCAACTCCAAGATTGAGTTGTTTCTGTTTAACTCGAATAACTGCATCAGCAGTGTGAAGAAAGGGTCTCCCAAGATGAGAGAAACTTTGCTATCTTCTTCCATTTAGAGAATAACGAAATTGGCAGGAAAGGTGAATTTACCAACTTCAACGAGCATATTTTCAGCTATTCCAACAGGGTATTGGAATGATCTGTCGGCTAATCTTACGCTCATTTTAGTAGGTTTAAGAGTTTCGAGAGATAGTTTTGCATATAAGGAATATGGCATAAGGTTAATGCTAGCACCAAGATCGGCCAAAGCATTGTAGGAGAAAGTTTTGAAATTGAATGGAATAAGAAAACTTCCAGGGTCTCCGAGTTTTGGTGGGAGTTTATTTTGGATTATTGCTGAACTTTCAACGCTCAAGAAAGAGGCTGAAATTTGTTCAATTTTATGTTTGTTGCTTATGAGTTCTTTGAGGAATTTTCCATAGTTAGGCATTCCGGCTAAAACATCGACAAGAGGTACGTTGATTCGGACGGCTCGGATCATGTCGAGGAATTTTCCGTACTGGGCTTCCATTTTTTCTTTCCTTAGGCGTTGAGGATATGGAATTTTTGGTTTGTATGGTTTGGGTAAACGAGTTTCTTTTTACTGGTTTGTAGGTGAGTTTTGGTTGTGGTGTAGGTTCTTCGTCTTCATCATCACTATCGAAGTTGATAGGAGTTTCCGAATTGTTTTGTTGATCATTCGATTATCTGGTCGATCATAGGATTTACCACTTATTGTGAATACAACATTCACATGTTCATTACGAGATTGCGGTGGTTAATAAGATTTTGGGTTATGTCCTTTTGGGTTTGGTTGAGTATTGCTTGGAAGATATCCAGAAGGTTGACCAGATTGCTTGTTAGCGAGCCTGTCAAACTTAGTTTCAAGGTTTTGGATTAAAGCTTGATGATTTTTGGCTAATGTTTCGAGTTGAGTTTTGAGGTCCATAAATGTTTCTTTGACAAAAGCATTGGTTGATTGTTGAGACTTCATGAAATCATTGAATTGTTTTTATATATCATAGGGTTTGTTGATATCGGTTCGTTGGAATTAGTCATTTGTCCTCGATTGTAATCATTCGTTGCTTTGAAACGCTATATGATTCGCGATTGAGTCTCGTTCGCGGTAATAATCTGTAATAAACGATTCTTTCAGGAAAGTTTGCATGTAATTTAGCCTATTCTTTACGAGACACGGCGGTCATCTTCGTCAAGGTAGGGTGTTGGTTTTTAGCACGTGATTGGAGTTCTTTGTACTGAGCATCCATTTTTATGGTCATGGCATCCATTCGGGCCATAATTTTGTCAGTGTCGGTATTACTGCTACCTTCAGCGGCGAAAGCAACAGTTTTTTTAAGAGATGATTTCGTTTTTTGGGTTTTAGCCCAATCAAGCTTTAGTATGACTTTGTCTTTAGACGTGATAAGCTTGATTTGGTGTTTTTTTAGAAGGAAAATATTTATCCTAGCTACGGCATTTTGATCTTCTTGGGTTATTTCCACTAAAACCATGATAAAAGGATTTTTGTAATATTGCCTTTGTGAAGATTGTGACCATGGCAGTTTCGGAGCATTTCCTTCATACGAAGCCAAGCATCGGTTAGAGATTCGTTTTCATGTTGATAAAAGGCTTGGATTTCTCTGAGGAGTCGGTCGAAAAGAGCTGGGGAAAGAATCGGCTAATGAAAGCGGTTTGAAGTTCATCCCATGTTTCAATAGTTCCTTCATTGAGTTCGTCCAGCCATGTTTTTGCTTCTCCAGTGAGTGATAGGGGAAACATCATCAGGCGGACAACTTCATTTTCGGTATCTCTGTATTTAAACATATCGCAAATTCCAAGGAATTCATGAATGTGTTTATGAGGATCAGTTTTGGTTCTACCATCAAATTAGTTTCCTTTCACGAGAGTCAAGTGGTTACCTTTTATGGCAAATTCGTTTGCGGTTTCACAAATAGTAATTGCGGAACCGAGAGTCAGAGCGACAACACCGTCGGCAACCCACATGGGTTCATCATGCATGGGATAGAGGTTTTCGATGGTAACGAGGAAGTGACAAAAGTAATTGATGTCAAGAATTGGATAGACAATTCTCGGGTTTTGAGGTGGGTTGTTTCTTTGATCGAATGGAACTCTTCTGTTTCGTTAAAGAAGTCTTCGATTCAGAGTACGTTCAGGTTCGGGTAAAGGTTTAACAAGTTCAGAATTGGAAGCACGTGTATGCATCCAAGGGAGAATTTGTTTGGGTCAGTTTACCAGAAAATTGTACGGCAATTTTTGAAAAAGAGGGGGAAAGTTAATTTTCCAGAGTTGACTACAGAATAGCTTAAAAATTCCCAGCAACAGCGCCAAAAACTTTGATGTGTTTTAAAAGCTTTAAATTTATAATGATTGAAAATACCAATTTTATTATAGGGAAACACACGGGTAAAAGTATAACCCACGTATGTAGTATAATATTTTTAGGTAAGACCAGGTCGTCCACAGGGATTTGAGTAGTGTTCAAGTAACAGAAAGAAAAATAGACTTTAACAATTTTGAAAATAACTTTTGTTTTATCGGTGATAATAAAGATGACTACTCGGATAGTTGAAAATAATTCATGAGTGTTGGAAATAATTAAGACCTCGAAGATGGAACCTTTAACTTATAAAAAGGATTTCTCGTCAGAAAATGTTTTCACAAATTAACTTGATTAACTCAAGACTTATATTTAGTAGACTAGACCAATCGTGTCACTCGAATGATTTAGATAACTTATTATACCAAAGCTTATTTTGTATATCAATTTACAAAAGTGGATTTCTCGACACAGACGATAAAGACCATAGACAAATCTTTAAAACCACATAGATCATAACGGGTCTTTCGACCTATACCGATATGATTATATAATCTAAGATTGATAAGCAAAACCGACAAGATAAGATATAATAGGGTTGCAACATAAGCTTGATATTAAAGAGATCATGATCATACCAAACACTTATTCATTATCATAACATCACCGAGTAGTCATGACAGATTTAGCCTCTCATGGCTAAGGAGTTCATAACATAACTTGATTCGATAACAAACTTCATTCTTTTACTAAACTAGTATGATGTTCTTCGTCGTTCTTGGTGAATTGATCTTGATTATTCAAAGGATATGGTGTTTATGCTTCGAGAATGGAGGGAAAGTGTTTAGGACTTCATAAGGGGATAACTGTGTGTATTAGTTAAAGAAATGATGAAGGGATGAATACTTAGTTGTTTGTAAGTATGAGATGGATGATTTGAGAATGAAAATTCGTCCTCTATTTATAGGCTGAGTGAGGGGTGAAGTGTGGCCACAAAGTATTTTGTGCGGCGTACTTGGTGATTAAATGTTTATTGAAGAAGTGCGGCACACAAAAGTATTTGTGCGGCGTACTTGGGGTATTAATGCAGTAGTATTTATGACTTCATTTATTCTTCAACGTCAGATGGGAAGTGCGGCGCACAAAATACTTTGTGCGGCGTACTTGAGGAGTTAATGCTGAATTTGACTAAGTGTTTTAATTCTTTTGAATTTAGGATAAGTGCGGCGCACAATGGGTAAGTGCGGCGCACATTTGCACTTTTAGGCTTGATTCTTCATCTTTTCTTGCATGTTGTGTTCCTTAGCGTTTAAGTACGTGGTCTTTGTTGTGTTTGACCTCGGGATATCTTCAAGTGAACCTGCAAGCAATTCAAGCTATTAAGTATCAAAAGTTCACAAGAAATGATAAAATATATACAAATAACGCCACCTAAAATATGTATAATTTGGGTGTTATCAGACACTTCGAAAGTTTTAATCATTTAGAAAAACTCCCCTTTTATACGTGCATCGATAACCGAAAGTGTTTTGCACACGTGGGTAGGAGTATAAAGCACTTTTTACTCTTGAGTCTTTAGATCACGTATTATTTTCTAGATCACATTTTAATTACATTTCTCCCCTTATTTTAAATACTAATTCACTTAGTTTTTGAAATACCTTATGATTAAAATTTGTCATGAAAATTCTGTAGGTAGAAAATATTATCAGCATGAATTCTATGGAACTGTTTCTTCTTACGTCCCCTCAATTTCACACATATGACACCAATTAAGAGAATAGGATTATGACTTTGTAAATTCTATGTGAAATTGAGTTTGAGCTATTTGTATATGTTTTAACAAAATGAGTGTTTAAATATTATTAACATTTTAACATTTTTCATTTGTTTAAACATTTTTGAAATGTTTTAGACACACAAAATAGACATGTGAGAATGTGCCTAAACTCATTAAAACTTAGTTTTAAAAGCCCCCCCTTTAAAAATTGATTTATTTATAAAAAAATTATTCGACTTTTGAAAGATGCATGAGGAGGGAGTTTCGAACACACAATTTTGAAAGATTTTGAAGAACCTTTTGAGAAATTCTTGAAAAATTGTGTTTAACGTGTTTTGAAAAACCAATGTTACTTGAGCTCGAAAGACTTTGAATGTCTTTTGAATTGACTTTTTATGTCAGCTCAAGTCCGAGAAGTTGTTATCTTCTCGTTGTGAGGATAAATGTACATGATTGCACACTTTCCTTAATTTAAAGACCGGGTTGTTATCTGACATTTAATAACAAACCATAAAGAAAAATAGAAATGACATGTTTTGAAACTTTTGAACTCTTGCTTGAACTTCATTTACACGCCCGTGTCAATATTAATCGACATTTCTAGGCACGTAAATGTTATCGATTCCAAGAGACATGCCGAGAAGATTCTTTTTGGTATTTTTGAAATTTTCTGATTTTGTATTTGGTTTTTGAGATTTTTATAATTTTGTATTTTTCTGTTTGAAAGTTTATATTTATGTATTTTCTTTTTCAAAAATATTTTCTAACATAATTAAAAATGGAATGTTTATACAAAGAAGATGTTGATAGAATATTTACATTAGATGAACCCTTTGAAGAGATGGGTTCGGAAGCCATTGAAGTACCTGCACTCAAAGAAGAAGAGTTTGCACAAATAACAGTTTTAGGATTATGTGTTTCCTTTCCTAATGGTGAAGCACTATCATTCGTGTTGTAGCAGGTTTCAACGGACTTTCTAATGGGAATCCACTTAAGACCAACCTGAGTAAAGATTCTACCCGTGGGTTTCCATGTAAACCAGATCTAGGAGGCGTTGTTTTCATATACATAGCAGAAGACTTATTTGGAGAAAACCTTTGTCCTACGGGGATCTGTCTGTCACGTTTCTTAGAATCACTTTTCTTTTCTACGGGCATATATCTCTTTGTTGTCTTATGGGATTGTGCATCCTTTTTCTGTGCAGAGGCACGAGAATGTACCTTTGAGAGGTATTTTAAGATGCACTCGTCGTGATTTACACTGTAAATGCACTTTTTACATGTAGGACAAGCCCAAATGTTCTTGCTTAAAGAAAGGTTTTTGATTCCTAGGTGGTTCTGCTATGTTAACAGTTCTATTCGATACACGACTACTCATGGATGGTGGCCAATTCCTAGGTTGTTGATTAAAGTTCCTAGGTATCGGTTTGTTACCATTAGCAGTGTTTGGTAATCTAGCAGATTGTTGCACACTAGGTTTGGTATTCAAGGCTTTATCTTTTTGAAGTTGTGCCTTTTTTGTAGCTTCCTCTAGGTAGTAGTTATGAACCATGTCGATTTGAAGCCAACAGAGTAACCCTTGGTGACAAAATGACACAATGCTTTGGGTTATTTCCTAAGAAGGCCAGGTGCATTCACATCACAAGGCATAGCAAAAGATTATTTCCTAACTTGAGGCCTAGAATGTAGAGTGACTATGTTTTGGATCAATCATGTACCCACAATCTTGGGAGGCAAACCGATGTCTTGGCAATTGGGATCGCTCAGATTTATGCATAGTTGGTTGTCTTACCGCTGGTTAATTTCTGATTGGTTACAAAGGCGGTTTCCCCAAGATTGATTGTTTTTCAAAATTAGTATCCACACCCTTTCCTTTGATCTTTTCAATGAGTTTCTTTAACTCACTTATGGAAATGTTCTTGTCTTGTAATTGAGCTTTCAAATCTTGTATTTCAAAGTATTGTTCACATTCTTCAGAAATACAGTTGAGCACTTTTTCATTGCAAACTGTGTCTTTTTCATTTGTACTGCATGTTGTAAAGTAACTTCAAGAGAAATCGAGTGATTTTCAAGTTTAGCAAAACTTCTTAAAAGCTCATTATAAACTTCTTTACTAACAGTTTCAGTTTGTTTAGAAAGCTTTTCTGCAAGACATTCACATTCTTTGATTTTATGTTGATACAAGCATTGCAATTGAGTGTGAGCATCTAAATCAGATAAAGAATGCAAATAAGAACACATAACATCATTAGACACACACTCTTGCAGAAGTATATCATACATGTTTGAAAATTCTGCTTTATTAGATTCAAGTTCGTCAATTTCTTTTTCAAGGGATCCAACATACTTTAAATCAACATGCATTTCTTGCTTAAGTTCATGAACAAATGTGAACCTGTCATTTTGTGTCTCTAGTGCAAGAGGCATCAAACATGTCTTAATTAGGATTTCCATATCATGAGCAGTTGGTGCACGAAAATGATCATGAGAATGCTTTTCCCAAGCTTGATCAACAAGTTCTCTAAAATGATTTATGTTATTTGTCATTACATTATAAGCTCATTTTAAGGTTCAAGACCCCGCTTCGGGGGATTATCAAAAAAAATTCTAACCATTTAAATTCTCGTTATTGAATTTAATTCAGATATACCAAATGTAATCAAGAATCATCTTGAATTACACTTTGGGCACGGCCATGCAATTATCTAATTAATTCTAAAGAGGGCCCATGGTATCATACTGCACTTATCAAGTGGAGAAACAAATTCTTTGTTGACTACAAGTGTTGTGGATGCTGCTTCACATCATTTTCAAGAATAGCCTTTATAACTACCTTATTCAGGATAGCGTTTGACTTATTATTAAAAAGTCATATCCACACATGCATAACTTGCTTGCATCTCAGGTCTAAGGATGAGTTATTTAACCATTTTCGACGTATCACTCATGACAAGGATCCAAAAGTAAATGTACGAAAGTTGGGGTGTCCAATATGCAACCCTTGTGAATAACATATGAGTTTGGTGGGAATCTATCTATGTATTTAAATAATACAACCAACACTCAGATTTGTCTTATGTAACAATATTCCCATATTGTTAACTATAACACCCCCATTTTTGACATATAGCAGCGAAAGCTAATCTGGGGTATTATTTCATAGTACAACAGTCATAATCATAGAAAATGACTCGAAAGAGAACAGTCATAATCAGTAGAAAACGACCACAAACGATATGTGTTTTTAAAAGATACTTAACATTACAATAATTACCCAATCGAGAGTTTTACAAACAAGGTCCCCACATCTATCTCAAACATAACGTTTGAATGATACCAGTTTCTCCATCTTCAGTCCGAGCCACTGTCAGAGCCATAAAGATGTCTAGTTACCCTGAGATAAACATGCTAAAAAGTCAATCAAAATCGGTATGAGTGAAACATTCATAGTTTTATAATAATAGTGTGAATACTAGGACGATCATAAGAGTGGGTTACGTTGTATCTACACCTCATAAGGTAATCAATTGCAACTTAGGACATTACATTATGAAAACAGTATTATTGCGTCTCAAGCTCATGGCACTAGATGGCCTTGCGAGGACAGGACTAAGGCAATCATATATCAAATCAGCATACAGATTGGGAACGAACATTTTAGGTGTTAACATTATCCTCCTCACGGGTTTATAAAATATTAAAGAGCATTTAAAAGCTGATTCTATGAACCACCTTAAACATCATAGAGAAATCTGTAGTGGATCAAAGAGTATATCAAAGAAAGTAACGGCTTCCGTCACGCAACCTCGGTGATATGTCAAGTTCTTAGTGTGATATTTACATGTCTACAAACTGTAATAAAGTTTAACGAATATCTTTGAATTATTAAATTATTGAAATATTGTATCAGGTCTTTTACGTGGCTATCATAATCCAGAGGCCATGTAGTATCGTTTAAGAGCCAGGGACACTTTAAATCTGCGTAACCCATGATTTATTAAATTATGGAAATATTGTATCGTTGTTCGGGCTATCATAATCCAGAGGCCATGTAGTATCGTTTAAGGAGCCAGGGCACTTTAAATCGTAAACCCAGCAAACTCGTCAAAACAAAAACTCAAATGAAACCCTTCATATGAAATTCCCTAGTAATGTGATACGATAAGATTTTAAGTTTCTTCAAAAGTTAGTTGATGATAAATTACGTTAAATATATAACGAAATAATGCGTCGATTTATCTAATAACGATAAATGTGTCAGGTTTTAATAAAATCGAGTTTTATAATATTAATATATATTTTTATAATTTATATAAAAATATTATATTTTATATTTTTAAGTTTGCAAAATTGGCAATATATACCCTTGGTTTATAAACTTTTACAACTTTAGTCCTTTATATATAAAGTACTAGCTTCATAACCCGCCCGATGGGCGGGTTCGCTTCATATTATTATTTGACAAAATCTAACTGGATGTAAGTAAATAATGAATAAAGGCAAATATGTTAAACAAATAGTATGCAAACATACCAATTTTCTGTAAAAGATATTCATTGTAAGAGCTATAAAATCAAATGCATAAAAGACTAAAGCTTTTGTAGCTATTATAAAATTTGAAAAACTTTGTAGCTATTATTTTCTTGATGTAACCTTAAAACACTACATGAACTAAACCAAACATCATTCTTCACTAAAGTACAGAAGACCACCATGTTCGGTTTTGCATGACTTTACTTATCAAACGTACATGGAGTGAAATACTACACAATAAAGCCAAACACTTTTTACCGACATTTTCTTTCATCTCATCCAACCTAAAACTTATTATAATTGACGACCAAACATCTAACCACACGGACCCTTTGTCTCTTCCAGATCCCAAAGTTGTATCAAGCAAGAAGAAGCTCCAACATTAGTTGATTGATCTCTTAAAGTGTAGTTTAGTCGTACTTTTATCAGCTCCCTAGCTAAAACAATTTCAAATAATAACCTGTAGTTGAGATCTCGCTTAGCCTCGAGTTGTGTAACGAATTATAAGATTGTAACTAATTGGATTATAATCATTTGAGAGGGTATTAAGTGAGCTATCCATGAGTAATAGGATAGTGTTTGGATACATCATGTTACAAACACCCTTTAAACATCTATAATCATATTAATGTTGTTTATCTAACCTATCCAAACATAGCAAGCACGCCATGATACAAAAATGAATAAATAATATTAAGAATCATGAAATACACATAATCCATCTCATGATGGATAAGAATCCCGTAATCAGGAAGGCATTTATTTGCAATGTAAACTCTGCCAACAACTTGGGTTAGAGACTTTTCTTAAATTATTGGCCATTATATCTGAAAGTGTTTGTAACGAATTAAATGGGCAAAAGGCAAATTATTCTCCTACTCCTACAACTCCATTACTGACTACTACCCACACTCAACCTTTATAAGAAATATATATTTGAAGAAACTTATAAATTTCTAACTTATCTTGCACAATTCAGCGTTGTACATGTCTGCTTCAAGGCTGATAATCGGGCAAGGGGCCAAATTTATAAATAGTCTTGTTCAAAATTTTGAGTATAGATACATGACGAACCGATAGCTTTTGTAGATCAACATCTTGCATCACCTGATGTGATGAAATCTACTTGTTAGTTACAGGTATGAGTTGTCAGATTTCAATAAAACTGGAAAGCAAGTAATAACTTGATCATAAATTCGTTGTAGAAATGAAGAATAGATATCTCAAAATGGCTTTATGACCTTTTGTTGTTATACCTGTTGCAAAAGTAACCGCATGTTGTTGGGAAATACCAACATCAAAACAACGACCCGTTCATTTGTTTTCCCTAAAAGCATCGTTAACCGAATACTTTTGCTTCCCTCAACCATTCTCATGTAAGCTTCCCTCAACCATTCTCATTGTGAAAAGCTAATTATCCTATCTCATAATTGGTGATTGTCCGTCATGAAAAAACTCAATGTATACACTTGATATAAGATTATGAGAAGTACCTCAAAGCAGAAATAGACATTCTCATCAGTTTGTTTAATTTGTGGCTTAGCATTGTCTGGTCAACCAATCACTTGTATCCAATTAAAACAGCCAAAGAGCCTGCAAAAGAGCCAAGCAGCCAATTGTTAGAACGCCGATTACAAAAACACAATAGCATATCATCTAAAACAGCCAAGCAGTCTGTAAATCATCAAAACAATTTCAGATAAGCCCACAAGCTCATAAAATAAGCTAACCCAAACACATCTATGTGATGAGTTTAGATAAACTAATAAGCTATCCCCAAACCAAGCTTAAACAATAAAAATCACAACACAAGTTAATTTAACGTCATGTAGGAGTAACAATTGCTTAACTCACATATATAATCATAAATCATGCTTGCAATCTAATTTTTAGGTAAAACTTCTGATGTGGTATGTAAGTTGAGTTAAAAAACATTTACAGGATTACTAACAGCTTGTCACAAATGTGAGACCTTTGTAACAACTTGTCGAGGGCGATGGCACCTAATGGCCTGCACCCGTGGAATTAGGGTTGACATCCCGAACGGCTTCTGTTGTAGACCTGCAATGTAACGCGTGATATACTCTACAGGATCCTCAACAGTAAGCTTATGGTTCTGGCACTCAATCCTTGCCTTGTTAATAAGAACACGAGCATCAGCTTTGAGTCCAGCACAGGCCAATGCAACATGATCATCTAGGTTTATAATTTTCCTAACTGATCTACAAATACAGAAGAAAAGATTCAGAATGGAACAAAGACTGCACTTCTTTACATTATCCTATGAGCTAGCATCATGGTACAGCCGTACAGGTTCTAACTATCCCACAATCAAATAGATGTTATCAATGCAAATAAGATAGGAGGTTGGTAAACATGAGAATACAAACATTAAAGCTATAAACATTCAGTAAGGCAGATTTTTGTACAACTGTAACTCACATATATAATACTTCAAAACCTATTTCCAATAGAGGAATGCTACACCCACACCTTTTTTACATAAAAAAATTCACACCCACATGTGGCAAGTGACGTGGACCAATAGAATTGTATTAAATTTTATCTTTTTTACTTTCACTCCTAATAATTAACTTACACATGCGGGTGTGGATTTTTTTATGTAAAAAAAGTATGGGTGTAGCATTCCTCTTTCCAATACTATTATAACCCCTATTGTGACAAATGTGAGACCTTTGTATATTTGGCTACAACCGGAAACCAAAATATAAGATAACATAAATAATGTTTAGAGGATTACTAAAATACATACATAAATAATATTTACAGGATTACTAAAAATCATAAGCCTGAAATAATCATATATTATAGTTTACTCTGGTCACCGCTAAAGCCGGCTCACTAACAACGTGTTATTATGTTAACTAAATTAACTTCAACAAAACAAATTAATTTTAGTTCAAGTAAATGATAGCGATAACTTACAGTAGTCAATAGTGCTCCAATTTGTATCGCAAGGCTGGACTTTCTCAACGCGGATTCGTCATAGTTCTTTTTCAGATAGGCATTTATGAGTTTCTGTGATGAGTCAAAATAAAAAATGAACAATGTTTCGTGACACTATCTTCTATGAATATAAGGTAAAAGCATACGGGGAAAATATTAGAAAGTGTCACGTAATGGTTGTGAAAGTGGCGATTGCGAAACATATTATGAAAGAGAATAAAAATTTTAACTTACCTTTCCATAGAGCTATCCAAATACTTCTTTGGAAGATATATGCCCTGATGTTTGAAGACAACTTATACATTATTTCTTTACATTCATTTTACCAAATTTAATCATTTAGATATGTGACTGAGACTAATTCAAAATACATTCTTATTGTAATGTTACCTCGTCACAGAAGTGCATACAGTTAACTGGAATAATCATTTCTCTAGTGGAAGCATGGGATTGGTCGTGCTCCTTTGTACCATCCAAATGCTCCATCTGACATATTCAAAAATAATTTTATGTCAATGACCAGGAAACCAATTACTAAGTTTCATACTCATAACTCAATGCCATAAAGTAAGATCAGGAAAATAATGCATGAGTGACTCGCAACATGGTTATATGAATGTGGAAAAGGCCTATTTCGTAAAAGACTTCCAGCTAGGTACAACCAATTCCGTAAAAGACTTCCACTCATAACTCATACTCATAACTCATGCCTGTAACTTCTCTTCTTCCTCGTGGTTTGGCTCATATTACTGAAGCCAAAAACTCCAAGACTTTCCATGGCAACCAGACTTCAACTGCAGGGTACAACCTAACTTAAAGCCACTATAATCAGTTCAGTATTTACACATCTAAGTTCTCGTATATAGATTTAGAAAACTATAGAAACATATAAGAATAATATGTTTTAGTACTTTATCTGTTAATACCATGCATAAACAGAGTTTGCTACACACTCTAACAGTTGATTATCCAATTATTACAACATCACATGACAAAAGCACATTCAACCACAATTGCATGCAATACATTTTATAACTGATGCTACAAGCTTTCATGTTTGTACCGCTCTAACCATGTATATTAGCAAAGTGTCCTACAAAATGGATTTACTATAGAAGTTTCGTTGTTATTAAATGATAATTACACTAACCTAACTTGGAACCTAAAATACACCACCATGGCCACAACTGATCGACACCAGATTCAAGATAATAACAATATACACAACTCTTTTGAGCATGTGCTATTGTGATACATAGTAACACTCCGCTCCGATAATGAGACTAAGAGTTACGTTATGGTGTCATATCAGAACATATAAACGCAAGCGAAAGACTTTATTAAATAAAAATACTAAGTCACGAAACAAAATGACTTCCAAAAGTATTAAATTCCAACAAGGTCTAAAAGAAAAGAGATCTTCAAAAGGAAAGGTCTTAAAACATGAATCCAAAAGAAAAGGGTTTTTCTAAAGGTGGGTCCTCTAAAAGCTCCTACTCTCAACACTCATATCCCAGCTTCCCGCTTAGTACCTGCCGCAGGAAAAGAAAACGCGGATGAGCTAACGCTCAGTGAACAGATATAATAATAATAACGGTAACAAAATGAAGGAATGAACGAAACGGATCACGAGAACTTGCAGAACAAATACCAAACGATATATATCGAACAATGAATATGATGAGAGTAATCAAAGGAAATGCCCACGAGCCCAAACAAATGTCTAAAGCATGCCACATGCTTAGACCCTAAACAAATAATTCCACATAGCCATATAGTCAAATGTACACAGGTGGATCAGACCTGATGTACCCAATGTGATATGGGGTGTATTGCACACACACAAACATTCACCTGAACTGAACGAAACAAAGTACCTATGATGCATCCATACGCTCCCTATAAACAAAGTCATATCCATAGAATCAAGCACTATGGCGAGTGTACAAACATTTATAATCAAATCATAATAAGTGCACATACAAAAGGGAACACCATGGACTAATCACACCGCCACAGATAGTGTCATATCATTGGTGCATCAATGACATGGCCATGGTACCTCCATGACTAGTTACAAATAGCTCGGGAAAAGATTTAAGCAAAAGATATAACTGAACAATATACTAATAATCTTTAAACAAAGATCAACAGAATCATAATTACGAATATCAAATCAAACGGAATATCAATGATATTAAAAGGAGTCAATGAATTATGATAAACGAATCAACGGGATATCAAACGAATATCAACTGAATCAAATTGCTAAGATAATGAAGGATCAAGTCAAGAGGTGTCCTTACTAAAAGGACGGAATAATCTGTACCTTAACGAATGCCCACGGAAAGGAACGAACACAAATGGAAAGGAATCACAACGATGTCACTGGATCTACAAAATCATGATTACATATATTACTTAACTTATTAAAAATGTTACTACTCAAACTTACCAAAATAAGGATGACTTTACTTAATTATGGTTTTCAAATTTTGAATTTTATAACTTATTTTTGTAAGTTATTCCTTACCAAAATGTCCAACCAAATTCGCCCTTTAAAATTAGACCAAAATCATAGGTGTTCCATAACATTTATAAATGTCAAAAATCATGGGTTTGATTTATTTCCATTTTTAAGTGCCCCTATGACCCTTGTTACCCAAAACAGTTCCGAAATTGGCCAGGCAGAAACATACAAAATCTTTGCATATGAAAACCCTACTTAGACAACTTGAAAAATTATGAAAACAATATGAGACGTAGCTAATATCATTTATTTTAACATATCCAAAAATCAAAGTCTATCTCCGTATGGTTTATGAATAAAAATCATACACTACAACTGAATTTTTAGAACTGAATTTCCAGAATTAACACTTAATCTTTTAACACCCAAAAACTATACTTCCCAAGCTTGAAAAATTACAAACTCAATTGTTCCAGAAACTAGACTCATTGAACTTAATCATAGAATCAAGAATCATGTTAAAAGCTATTTTTATGAACAAGTTATACCTCGTTGATCATGACCTAATTTTCTGCCCAGAATTTTAATCAACAAAAACCCTAATCATCCCCATTAATTAACATCCTAGGGTTTCAAAACTTGTAGTTTTTCATTAATACCACTTTTAATGATTGTATTAGGGTTCATAACATATAATCAAATCATATTCAAAAGATTAATTCATGGAAAAACTTTTACAAACACTTTCATAAGATCATCCCTTTAAAAATCATGATTTTATGCAAAATTTAATTAAGTATTCATGGTGACCAAAATAAAAACATAAAGACAAGATGATTACCAATGAATGATGGAGGAGAGTAGAAGAACACAATCACACACAAAGATTACACCAAAGAATGGAGGATTACACACTCAATTAGCACCCAAAATCTTCAAAAACAACTAGGAACACCTATACCTTCTTCTTCCTTGCAACTTCTATGGATGAACACACACAATTATGGAGAGAATCTTTAAGAGAAAAATGGTGGAGGAGAAGAGAGGGGGACGGTTTATATAGATAGAGAGGAGGGGACACAATATTTTTTTATAACTTAAAAAGATTACATATCATTTATGCTTCATTCCTAAAATATATGTAACTAACAAAATAAAAGATATGGTGTATTTATACACCTATATGTCCGGTTATAACTCAAGAGGAGGGGGAACAAAAATATTTTCTTCCATTTTGAAGATTACACATATAATTACTAAAACCTTTTTACTCTTAATACTTAAAATAGGTTTTAAACACAAAAGGAGGGTAAATAAACCTAAATAACAAGAAATCAAAATATTTTCTTATTAATTAGGGGTGGGGCCGGATTTTATTTATTTAATTTAGGAATTTATATATTTTTTTAAATACACATCTTAGGTTATATCTTTAATATTTTCAAATATTTATAACCTAAGGTTTTAATTTCAAATGCTTATTAATAAACTTTAGGTTATATTCAAATATGTTACTGTTATAGTATTATGGGTAGTCAACAAAGGAATTCTCAAGAAGCTCACGAATATCATAATTTATTTTTCCAACTACTGAATTTTCTAGTCAAAGCAATCACATATTATTGGAATTCAGAAAGTAGTCAATCCTTTAAATAAAGCTAGGGTGGAAAAACAAAAGTTGGCAAAATTTGGTGATTGCTTAGTTATAGATAGACACCAAAAGGAATAACCAAAACCCACTCATCGATCATGATGAGTAGTATGAACAGATTATAGAGACAAATTACTAACAACGTGACCGAAAACCTTGATAACCGAGAGTGGCCTTGATTAATAAGCATCCATTCTCATTCATAGTCCCACCGATAACATGTTTGTGAATTAAAAAAATAAAGACTTTACAAACTAACAAACCTGGTTTTAAATCCGTAATTCATCATACACGCGTTGTTTGTAGCTCTCGGTTCTTGTATCTCTTGTCCTGTAAAACCTTTTAATAGCCATTGCTTCACAGGTTTCTAAGCATTTGGTTTGAAAAAAAAACTCCAAATGATCCATGCCCGACAACGCGCTCAGCCATGTAACTAATCATCTAAAACAAATTAAAAACAATCTGATCACTTACAATGCACATCTATAAATACTTAAGATGACAACCTAAAAAAACAAAATGTTACATGTTTTGGTTGGCCATTTTTACCAACGATCGTTGTTATAATTATATGTCTCATTTCTGTCCGATTGCCATCAACTATTGCAGGCTCCATTTCCTAACAGTAAATAATAAGTAGTTAGACTAAAGTCAAAATAATCACGATAAGGAAGGGATATTTATATGATGAAAAGGATTGAGAAGCTTACTTAGTTCCTGTTTGGTTGAAACCAATTGAGAAGGCAGCGGTTATCTCATCCATGTTATCATATGCCTGATACGTGCAACACACCTGTAATTCCAATTTGAATAACGTTGTAAAAATTGTATCCCACAACAACTAAAAAGCTTGTTATATTCAATTAGGTCAGCTTTAAACAATATGATGAAGTACCTGTCGTGTGATATTAGCCTAACCTTGATGGAAGACGAAGCAACTCCCACAAACAAATAATTCCTACCTGATTTTCCTGTGAAGATCATTGTGAATCAAAGGTGAGGGGATTGAATTTAAGAATGATTAGAGAGATGTACAGTGATAATACCTTTTCAAACTCCACCTTTTCCCGGTCAATACCTTCCGATTCATATTCCTAATAAAAATTAATCGTTATCAATATTTTGCATAAAACATAATTCCAAAAAAAACATTGATGAAGATGAAGATTGGTGGTTTTTGATGCCTATGATCATTGATGATGGTGGGTTTAACTTGATGAGCATTTTGTTATTAGTGGTGATTTGAATTTGAAATTTCCTGAATTAATGTATACAGTTATGTTCATGAATTAATTTAGGAAACGCATTTTTCATAATATCAAATGGATTCCGGATGTGTAGAGAACTTTGTTAGGGTTTAATTTGGGAAAAAATACGGTAGTTATGGGTTTGAATGGGATTCAAAATAGATGTTTGAATAGATGAGTTATTTAAGCATGACATCTTTGTTTTTTACTTTGTTATCACAACCATTGGCGTGGTCCAGTGGTTGACACTCTTGTTTGTGAATCTACCAACCCGGGTTCGAATCCTCCTAGTGACAAAACTTTTTAAAAATTTCCAGATTCGCATGGTTGGAAGTTGTCCATGTAGGCGTTGATATGGCAAATAAAACCTCAAATATGGTGACATGGCATTAGTGACATGGATAGTTTGATGACGTGTCGTAAACTGTCATATATACAAGTAAAGATACAACACTTCGGTTTCAAAACCAAAACAAATTTTGTTTATATTTTATATGTAAAATCAATGCATTGAATATGTATTTTGTTAACCTTTTAGTGTTTGCACGTGATTTAGTTGTAGACTTTCCTAATTAGTATAGTAGAGTTATCAATCTTTTATACGCAACTAAACTTTTTTCCTTTAATCTTATTTCGGTCATTAAACGTTAATAAGTTCACTTTTTCTTCCAAATATAATTCTTGATCATAAGATTAAAACTTCTGTTTGATATTTCTTATTAGGGCGAAATAAACTACGTGAGTCGGCTTAGGACAAGTAACCGTTGGCTCGTTGCATGCACTTTGAGACCACTGCACAAATTGGCTTAAGTCGTATGTAAGAATATGCACGCCTCGTCATAAAGGAATGCGATCCTCGACGCTCTTGGCCTCATATAGTGTATGATGACATGATGTCATATACTCATATTCACTATCTGTGTGGTAGTTGAATTGTTACTTTTTGACAAATGTTTAGACAAAATTGTTTTGATTTTGTTGGGCTGTCTTTTGGACTATGGAATAAAGAGACGTAAAATTGCTCCAATCTGAGCATTTTCCATGAATGTCCCAAAACTAAGGAAGATAGTCAACTGGTAAAGCTATTCAAGATGTTTATAGAGGTCATCAAGATACTATTATTCTGTGTTTGGAATACACATATGAAAAAAGAATATAATCATATTTCATCTTTACAGGCTTTATTGCATAAGTTAACTTATAATAAAGATAACCTATACATGATGATTTATAAGACTCTAATAAGCTGTGACATGGTACCACCTGTCCACAGATAGTGAAAATGACTCTAGAAGACAAAGAGATAATTCCATTTAGGGTACTTAAAAGTTGATGGAAAAGATGTTATTGGGGGACAACCTGAAGTTAGGCCTCTTTCGTTTTTTATCACTTTGCTAAATTACTTTCAATAATGTCAACTCATTGTCCTTCTTTTTTTTGTTTTCTTGTCTTTTTTTTGTACCCTTATGTCAACAATGCACACCCCACTTGTATTCACAGTTACATGCATCTTTAGCAATAACTTTGTTTTTGCTTTATGTTTTTTTCCTCTTGTCTTATTAAATCAAATTTAACTAAAAAGTGTTATAATGCATACAATTTCAATTTTATTATTTTATATTTTTAGTATCATTTTCTATTAAGTTAAAAGTAAGCAATTTTTATATAACTTAATGAATATAATTTTTTTAATATTAAGTTAATTAAAACTAAGAAAGTATACGCGCGTTGCGGCGACGACAAGTTTCATGTAATTAAAATTTCCGTCAAGTAATATTTTATGATTGTAAGTTTTTCGTGACAAATGACAATAATATTATGGAATTAAGAAATACACGACTATTGTTTCTTACATTATTAAACGTAATAAGATTCGTCTGATAAAAAGAAAACATAAAGATGAGACATAAGAAACGATAGGGAAGAAGAGTTAAAATAGACCTCCATTTGTGATTAAATAGTGTGATACTTAAAATATTAAGATAGTTAAAGGGTCATTAAGTTTTTGTTAAAATAAGTTATTGTAAAATTATAAAAATATATGGTTGGTTTGTATCATGACAAATAAAGGATGACCTCATTAGTTACTAACTTCTGTCATTTGTATCATGTATTTTATTAGTTGTATTTTTTATGTAGAGTGTGTTTTAACTAGTTAAATATACGTGATTGTGCATAAACTAAGTGTACATAAGACTTTAATAGGTGTATTTGCTTCAAAACTATATTAATAAATCTTAAAAAGGTTGAGGGAATGTCTAATTTTCGTTATGTAGTGTAGATGTGTTAGGCAACAAGTTTTTTTTAGAGCATTCAACGTTTAGCATTTGAATATCAACACTTGTTTGGCAACAATCATTTAGCATTTTTTTTAAATGCTATTTTTTTAAATAATAGTATTAAGTTTTTTTGTTTTGTTTAAATGATATTTTTATAATTACAGCTACATACTAAACTCGTTTTAATATAATAAACCATACTATTTATTAACTGCTACAACTAACTGTTAAATACTACTGCTCATTTCACCAAAGATGTGAACACAAGTGTATTATAAATTTATAACACTTAAATATCATATTAAATATTTAAAGTGTTTAAAATGTGTGTATGTTCCAAATCACCAATAATGTACCTTCGAAGTTGACTCCTTTTAAGACACTTGGCAACTTCCATTTGCTTGGCCTACCAATGTAGATTTTTCACAATAATTTATCCCCATAATGCCCTCAAGGGATGAAGTCCCAATCATATCATATCCTTGTAGATGCCTCCTTATTTATTTGATGCAATGGACAAAAGTTAAGCAAATTTTTAACCTTTCTTTCAAAGTTCTCTTCATTTGATATAATATATGGGAAGAAAAAGAATGGCCATCATAAGCTTAGATTCAACTTTGAGCCTTCCAAAAGTTGCCAAAAACCCTCAAAACCCTAAAGTCTTAGTTGAAGAGATTGTTGGCCTAATTAGGGTTTACAAAGATGGATACGTGGAAAGATCTGAGATCGTTCCACGTGTGTCATGCGTGTTACCCGTTGACCTTGGGGTAACATGCAGAGATATGGTAATCGACAAGGCTACAAATATTTGGGCACGTTTTTACGTCCCAAAATGCAATAAAAAGCTTCCTTTGCTTGTTTATTTCCACGGGGGAGGGTTTTGTGTTGGTTCAGCCGCATGGAGTTGTTACCATGAGTTTCTTGCACGTTTAGCTAGTAAAGTAGGTTGTGTGATCATGTCGATAGATTACCGTTTAGCCCCAGAAAACCCTCTCCCTGCTGCCTATGAGGATGGGCAGAAGGCTCTCATGTGGGTGAAACAACAAGCTATTAGTGGACACACAAAATGGTGGTTAAAGCAATGTGATCTCTCCAATGTGTTTTTGGGAGGCGATAGTGCTGGCGGCAATATAGTACATAACGTAACGTTAAGATTGTGTGCCAATTGGGCACAACTAAAACCATTAGTATTCAAAGGTAATGTTCTAATCCAACCTTTTTTTGGTGGACAATCAAGAACAAATTCAGAAACACGCATGCTACCCTCACCCCGCTCTGCACTAAATTTAGCAACCTCGGACGCATACTGGAGACTATC
>BQNB010004875.1:0-33752 GCA_026074375.1 Tanacetum coccineum
TTTAAACCTAAAACAAAACCCTAAACCTTAAAACTGAGCCCTAAACCTTAATCCTAAACCCTAAACATTAATCCTAACACTAATCCTAAACCCTAAACTATCTTAAACCCTAACCCTAATATAAATTAAAACCCTAAAACCCTAACCCAAAACCAAATCAACCTGTCACCCCTTTTTCTTTCTTTTTACCTATTTTTACTCCTAAGCTAGCACCCTAACACCTCAAGCACCTCTATGACTAACCTAATACCACCCCAACCAACTTACAAGCACCTTTATCACCACCCTTAAGCACCAAGTCTTGCTTTGTCACCTACTTGTCCTCCTTTGTACTCGAACCCCTTCAAAACCCTTACACCTTTCAAATATAGTATCCTAGCTCTCCATACTCATCACTAGGCCTTCCTTAGTTATCTACCTATAACCCTTGGCCACCACACCAAGAAAACTTGGGCACTAAGGCTCTCTAAGCACTATATATACGCATACATACACATACATTTCATTCACATCTCAAAACTTCAATACACACACAAATGGAGTTCTAGCTCAATCAATAAAGGTCAAGTGAAGTCCCTAAGCT
This sequence comes from Tanacetum coccineum, assembly GCA_026074375.1. Lineage (NCBI taxonomy): Eukaryota > Viridiplantae > Streptophyta > Magnoliopsida > Asterales > Asteraceae > Tanacetum > Tanacetum coccineum. The sequence goes on from BQNB010004875.1 coordinate 584, forward strand.
CAGAATAGAAGCCAAGAATCAAGAAAAAGGAACCCTTGAAGTCGTTACTAGGCGTACGAACCTGAAAACCCCATTTTGACCCATTTTAGCTCAAGTAAGCTCAAAATCTTGTTCAATAAGCTTATAATCTGTATTAGAATGTTCATAATACTCTTATGATCATATATGAACTCTTGTTAAAGCCTTGAATCCTGAAACCCATGCGTTTTTTATTAAAACCCTAAAAACGACCCGTTTTGATTTTTTATCTAACGAATCCCTTTTCTAAACTTTTGTTACGTTAGAACATCTTATTTTAGCTTATTCTAATAAGCTATAACCTGAAAATATCATTTGGAACCCTAAAATAAGCTTGCATGGCTTTTTGGACTTGATTTGTAAATTATTTCCATGCAATGTATATATCGTAACTTTCTGAAATTTATAACTAAAGGGGCTGAAAATGCCATGATTCCAAAGTTATAACTATAAGGACCTATCTTGCCAAGTTCTAAAGTTGAAGGTTTAAATTATATATAGTTTATATATAAAGGACTAAACTTGTAAACGTTTATAAAGCAAAGGTATATATTGCCATTTTTGCAAACTTGAAAATATAAAATATTATATTTTTATATAAATTATAAAAATATATATTAATATTATAAAACTCAATTTTATTAAAACCCGACACATTAATCGTTATTAATCATCAATCGGCGCAATATAAAATAATTACGTTATATATTTAACGCAATTTATCATCGACTAACTTTTGAAGAAACTTAAAATCTTATCGTATCACGTTACTAGGGAGCTTCATGTAAGGAATTTCATTTGGGTATACGTTTTGACGAGTTTGCTGGATTTACGATTTAAAGTGTCCTGACTCCTCAAACGTTTACTACATGACCTCTTAATTATGATGGCCATTACAGTGATACAATATTTCCATAAATTAATAAATCAAAGTAATACGTTAAACTTTTTAAAGTTTTAAAACATAAACCATCACACTAAGACTTGACATATTATCCTAGGTTGCGTGACGAAGCCATTACTTGTTACTTTCATTGATTACTATTGACATCAATCATATTTCCCCTGTTAGGTGAGTTATGCCTCTCATTTTAAATCTTCTATGTTTTCAATAATACCGCAAGGGGATTAATGCTAGAAACATGGAATATGAGTATTTTTCCAACTGTATGCTTATCCCTGATATATTATTACCTAAGTCCTTACTTTTGCCATTAAGACCCTACTATCATGAATCGTTAATTACTTTTCGGAGTAAACGCGAATGCTGTTAATAGATCTATTTGGGACTGAGCTTCCCTGTTGGTGTACCTATACTTTCTGGTAACCAAACGTACTTCATTTGAAACACTATGTGGGTGTTTGGAAAAGGCACCCGTTGGGGCAACTTATTGTGATTATTGATTATCTCAAGGTCTCGGTGCATGAGCTTAGGGCAATAATACTATTTTTTATAATAATTGTACTCATTGCAATTATTACACTTATGGGTGTATAACAACGTAACCCACTATTGAACTTGTAGTCAACACTGTTTACCAAAAACTATGAATTTTTCTCAACCTTTGGTGTGACCTTTTTACATGTTTATCTCAGGTAATTAAAAGCGAGCTTATAGGCACGAGTTGGCACGGACTTGAAGATGGATAAACTGTATCATACAAACTTTAATTTTTCAGTAGATTTTTGGGACCTCTGTTTGTAAAAACGCTGATGAAATAAATGAATGATACATTATCTTTTAAAAACGGCACTTTTTAGTCGATTTTCTCTATGATTATGAGACTGTTGGTACTATGAAATAATAACCCCATATTTGCTTACCGCTGCTAATATGTACAAAATGGGGGTGTTAGAGATTGGTATCAAGAGCCACAGTTATAGAGAACAATGTTAAAACCTTAACTATAACTACTTTTTCTTGTTTCCATCCAAGAAGCCTCCGTGGCCAACTACATCTTCCGGAATAGTATGGTAAATACATAATATTAATACTATTGTATAAATAACTTATATATTTACACTGGGTTGTTAACAAGCATGTCTTCTCCCAGCCTCCTACTTCCAATATAAGGATGGTTTTTTTCCTCTAACTTTCCGGACTATATCCCGGCTTCCCCGGACTATGTCCCAGCTTCACCAGGAAAAACTTATTCTAGCTCTTCAAATAACTCATTTGGTGTAGTTCCAATAGTTTCACCAACTCTTTCACTTTTTCATGATGACCCCTATATGAAGGTCATGCATGCATACTATGCTAAAGAATCACCTATTCCACCACCAACTATTGTGCCTCCATCTACAATGCTATCTCCAATGTTTAATCCTCAAGAATTCTTTCTTCCGGAGGAATTATTGTCACCTAAGAAACAAGGCCATAACCAATCATTCTCCTCTACTTCTGCCCTACCTCAAGAATTTGAGATGGGAGAAAGCTCTCGTAAGACAAGTCTGGAACGTCACGAGGAGCAAATTGAGGAAATCCTGAATCACCTGGATGAACTCTCTCTCGACCGCATTGAGCACATAAAAGACAAAATAGAAGGTCTCGGAAAAGGTTGGGTGATTATACAATAAGATTTCGACAATCTGGAAGCTGAACTCCAAAAGGCTCATGCTCAAATTGCTAAACTTCAAAGAAAGCAAATAGGAAATAACGGCAAGATTGCTTTGGCTCGCTTTAGGATTGCTAATCTAGAACAAATCATCGAAGAAATCCAAGTCCGTCACCAAGCAGACAAGGAAAGTCTTCTGAATGCAATCTATGAACTCAAGAACAGCCAGGAAGGACCATCGGACTACTAGATTAGATACTAGTTATAGCTTTTGATAGAACCTAGCCACGGGATGTGTGGTATAAATAACAACACTTGTCAAATTTTGACTATGTACAGTACAAAGGCAAGTCGTTCATGATATAATATAATGGTGATCCCGTTTTATATTCATCCTGTGTCCTATATTTCATCTCCGTCTTCATCATTATGAATCATACCATGACTTCTAAATAAATCATAGATACTTATTTGATATGAATTATCTATGATATCACTATTGTGACAATGTTTATTTTTGAACCTTACGCATTTTAAGGAAAGAATTGTGATATCATTCTTATTACGTGTTGTCTTATGTTGATAGAATGCCTCCCAAAAGGACATCAACATCTGAAGCACCAGCCATGACTCAAGCTGCCATCAGGAAACTAGTTGCTGACAGTGTTGCCACAGCTCTGGAAGCACAAGCTGCAACAATGGCAAATGCTGACAATACCAATAGAAACACCGGAGAAAGAGAAGCTCCTGTAGCAAGAAAGTGTAGCTACAAAGAGTTCATGAGCTGCCAACCTATCAACTTCAAAGGTACGGAAGGAGCTGTTGGACTTATCCGCTGGTTTGAGCGAACTGAATCAGTGTTTTCCCATAGCAACTGTACCGAAGACTGCAAGGTAAAGTTTGCTACTGGTACTTTAACTAAAGAAGCTCTATCCTGGTGGAATTCTTTTGCCCAACCTATTGGGATAGAAGAAGCTTACAAGATTACCTGGGTTGAATTCAAGAAGCTGTTGATAAAGAAGTATTGTCCCCGAACTGAGGTCCAGAAGATGGAAGACGAATTTTACCATCTGACTGTGAAGGGGAATGATCTCAAGGCATATGTGAGAAGATTCCACCCCCAATTTTTTATTTAAACTACCCCCCCCCCCCCCCCCCCCCCCTTTTTTTTTCCCCTAATGAGGTCCAGAAGATGGAGGCGAATTTTACCATCTGCGACTGTAAAGGGGAATGATCTCAAGACATATGTGAGAAGATTCCAGGAATTGGCAAACTTATGTCCCACTATGGTGCTAGATTTTGAGAAAATGATGGAAGTTTTTATCGGGGGATTGCCTTGAAGTATTTAAGGGAATGTTACCGCCTCTAAACCTCAAAATCTAGAGGAAGCCATTAACATAGCCCATAGGCTAATGGATCAGAGTAATCATCGCACATTCCGTATGCAAGTATCAAAAGTGATCACAAATGAAGTTTGGACGACGAGAACTTTCAACAACAAGAACTACCGTAACAACAACATCACCAACCGCTACAATAATCACCAACCACAACAGAATAGAAGATAGGAAACCTTCAGGTCTTATGCTGTCACTCCAACTGAAAACAATGGGTATATTGGAAACCGTCCCTTGTGTAAGAAAGACACTGTATCACATAGGACCTTCAATGTTAGTGTAATAATTGTAAACAAGGTGGGCCATCTGGCCTAGATACATGCAGAAAAAAGGGCCAGCCACTAGAAAGTTATCTGCTTCCAGTGAAGTTACTTGTCATGCTTATGCGAGAGAAAGGGCATATCAAATCAGTGGCCGAAAGAACCACCACCAACAATGGCCCAGGGAAGTGGCCTGCAGGTTGAGGGATAGGATTGCTCACCAAGGACCCGAAACGTAGTCACGGTATGTTCCTTCTAAAACCTACATCTAGCTAGGTATTATTTGATTATGGAGCCGATATAAGTTTCGTTCCGTACTCTTGCCTCTCCCCCCTGCTAAATATTCCACCCATTACAATAGATACCCATTTTACAATATCAAAATGACTGACGTAACTTAGTAAGCACAAACTCGATATTCTGGTGCAACTCTGAAATTGTTAACCACTTTCTAAACTGATATTATGGCGATCAAATCTGTAGTTTTGTCGTCTCATTTGGTATGGATTGGTATCCAGTATCATGCTAGATTATTTGTGGATCGAGAAGGTCTTCCACATCCCAATCAACGGTGAAACTTTGATCATCCAGGTGACCAAAGTAAAACCTGACTAAGTCTCATATCGTGTATAAAAACCATATAAAGATATATATCCCGAGGTTGTCAAGTTTCCGTAGCCCAAGTAATGGAAAAGAAGTCAGACAAGAAAAGACTAGAAGATATCCTACTAGTCAGAGAATTCCTAGAAGTTTTTTCTAAAGATCTACCTGGCCTTTCTCTCGTTCGCCAAGTAGAATTTTAAATTGATCTAATTCCAGGAGCGGCACCTGTAGCCCGAGCACCTTATAGATTAGCTCCTTTAGAAATGCAGGAACTATCTGATAAACTTCAAGAGTTAGCAGACTGAGGTTTTATCCGACCAACGTACTTACAGGGGGAGGCTTGTCTTATATTTGTTAAAATGTATGTCGGTTTATTTCAGGATGTGTATCGTTTACGAGGTGTTGATAAAACTTACTATAAATAATTGTTACCCATTACAAGGATTGATGATTATTCAGTCCAACTTTAGGTTCGAGTTATAATCGAAGATTGTCTTAAGACTGGGCTAGCAGCTAATTTGAGAGTCAGGGCTAAGATATTCCATGATGCTTTTAGAACAAGATACAACACTATTGAATTTCAGTAATGCCATTTGGTTTAACTAAAGCGCTGCTGTATTCATGGATCTCATGAATCGTGTGTGTAAACCATACTTGGATAAATTTGTGATAGTGTTCATCGATGATATTCTCATCTACTCTCGTAACAAAGAAGAGCACGCAAATCATCTGAGAATAATCCTAGAATTACTCAAGAAAGAGAAGCTTTTTCTTTCATTTTGACCCATTTAAACCTAAGCTAGCACCCTAACACCTCAAGTACCTCTATGACATCACCACCACATCACCAAGCAGCCTACCAAGCACCTTCATCACCTTCCTTGGCCACCAAGGTGGCCTTGTCACCACCTTGTCACCTCATTCTTAGCCGTGACCTCCCACCACCTTACACCATTCATATCTAGTTTTCTAGCTTATAAGAATCATCATATAGCCTCCCTTAGTCACCTAATATAGCTAGGACACTAATCAAACATTAAAAACTTGGGCACCAAGGGTTTTGAACACTATAAATAGCCGAAACAAGCAACCCTTTCATTTCATCCTTCAAACTCAAACACACACACTCAAATGGAGTTCTAGCCATTCTCTAGCAGTAGTAGAAGATCAAGTGAAGTCCCTAAGCTCAGAATAGAAGCTAAGAATCAAGAAAAAGGAGCCCTTGAAGTCGTTTCTAGGCGTACGAACCCGAAAAACCCATTTCGACCCATTTTAGCTCAAGTAAGCTCAAAATCTTGTTCAATAAGCTTATAATCTGTATTAGAATGTTCATAATACTCTTAAGATCATATATGAACTCTTGTTAAAGCCTTGAATCCTCAAACCCATGCGTTTTTTTATTAAAACCCTAAAAACGACCCGTTTTGATTTTCTAGCTAACGAATCCTTTTTCTAAACTTTTGTTACGTTAGAACATCTTATTTTAGCTTATTCTAATAAGCTATAACCTGCAAATATCATTTAGAACCCTAAAATAAGCTTGCATGACTTTTTGAACTTGTTTTGCAAATATATTCCATGCTAGGGGCTGGAATTTTATAACTAGAGGGGCTAAAAATGTCATTTTTCTAAAGTTATAACTATAAGGACCTGTCCCAAGTTCTAAAGTTAAAGGTTTAAATTATATACACTTTATATATAAAGGACTAAACTTGTAAAAGTTTATAAACCAAGGGTATATATTGCCATTTTTGCAAACTTGAAAATATAAAGTATAATATTTTTATATAAATTATTAAAATATATTAATATTATAAAACTTGATTTTATTAAAACCCAACACATTAATCATTACGAGATTCCTATGTGGAAGTGGGAGAGAATAACAATGGATTTCATCACAAAACTACCCAAAACCTCAAACGGACATGACACAATCTGGGTCATTGTCGATCGCCTTACCAAATCCGCACATTTCATCCCTACCCGAGAGACAGATAGTATGGAAACCCTTACAAGATTGTACATAAAGGAAATAGTCTCCCGGCATGGAGTGCCAATATCTATCATCTCGGATCGTGACAGTCATTTCACATCCAGATTCTGGCAATCATTACAAAGTGCTTTAGGTACTCAATTAGACATGAGTACAACATATCATCCCGAAACTGATGGGCAAAGTGAAAGGACCATCCAAACACTTGAAGACATGCTTCGAGCCTGTGTTATAGATTTTGGAAAAGGATGGGAAAAAACACTTACCATTAGTAGAATTTTCTTACAATAACAGTTACCATGCCAGTATTAAGGCAACACCATTTGAGGCACTTTATGGTCGAAAGTGCAGATCACCTGTTTGCTGGGCCGAAGTTGGAGATGTTCAACTTACGGGACCAGAAATAATCCATGAAACCACTGAAAAGATAGTGCAAATTCGACAACGCTTGCAAGCTACAAGGGATCGGCAAAGAAGTTACGCCAATATAAGACGAAAACTTTTAGAATTTCAAGTTGGAGATCGAGTTATGTTAAAAGTATCACCTCGTAAAGTTGTCATCCGATTCGGAAAACAAGGAAAGCTTAACCCTCGGTACATTAGACCTTTCAAAATCCTTGAACGGATGGGCCCAGTGGACCTTAATCACCATCGGCGCATTATAAAACAATTACGTTATATATTTAACGTAATTTATCATCGACTAACTTTTGAAGAAACTTAAAATCTTATCGTATCACGTTACTAGGGAATTTCATGTGAGGGGTTCCATTTGAGTATTTGTTTTGACGAGTTTGCTGGGTTTACGATTTAAAGTGCCCTGACTCCTCAAACGATACTACATGGCCTCTGGATTATGATAGCCCGAACAGTGATACAATATTTCCATAAATTAATAAATCAAAGTAATACGTTAAACTTTATAAAGTTTTGAAACATAAACCATCACACTAAGACTTGACATATTACCCCAGGTTGCGTGACGAAGCCGTTACTTTCACTTTATATACTTTTGCCATCAATCAGATTTCCCCTGTTAAGGTGAGTTCATAGCCTCGCATTTTAAATCTTCTAATGTTTTCATAAACCCGCGAGGGGGATACATGCTATAAACCATGAATACGAGTATTTTTCCAACTATATGCTATCTTGATATATTATTGCCTAAGTCCTTACTTTTGCCATTAAGACCCCACTATCATGAACCGTTAATTACTTTTCGGAGTAAGCGCGAATGCTGTGAATAGATCTATTTGGGACTGAGCTTCCCCGTTGGTGTACCTATACTTTCTGGTAACCAAACGCACTTCATTTGAAACACTATGCGGGTGTTTGGCAAAGGCACCCGTTGGGGCAACTTCTTGTAATTATTGATTATCTCAAGGTCTCGGTGTCATGAGCTTAGGGCAATAATACTGTTTTCTATAATAATTGTACTCATTGCAATTATTACACTTATGGGTGTATAACAACGTAACCCACTATTGAACTTGTATTCAAACAGTTTACCATAAACCTATGAATTTTAGTCAACCTTTGTGTTGACCTTTTTAGCATGTTTATCTCAGGTAATTGAGCAACTTATGGCACGGAGTGGCACGGACTTGAAGATGGCTAAACTGTTATCATTCAAACTTTATGTTTTCATGTAGATTTTGGGACCTCTGTTTGTAAAAACTCTGATGAAATAATGAATGATAACTTATCTTTTAAAAATGTCTCTTTTGAGTCGTTTTCTATGATTATGACTGTTGTACTATGAAATAATACCCCAGATTAGCTTCCGCTGCTATATGTCAAAAATGGGGGTGTTATATGTAGTAGTTGGATTGGATTTTGATGGCATTGACAAGTCTAAAAGCTTCCATGTATCAGTAGTGGTTGGATTCGATTTTAACACAAATTTAGTTTTATTATAGGTGAGAGCATACAGTGAGGATGGAAGGTTTAAGTCTCTCGAATGCACTAAAGGCTTGCCTACAATTAGTATGTCCCATGAACCTCAAATATTTAATAGTAACTTCGATCATGATCAATCCTATATTTTCTACGTTTTGATATTTTAAATAATATTGGGTTTTATTGTAGTGACTCCAATGTGAATTGGATTAGTACCATGCTGGAGTGCATAACAGTAAGCTTTCTTTGTAACATACACTTAATTTACATATATGATTATTGTAGTAGCGTCACAATAGTGTTGTTTGAAAGCTGCTAATATTATTACACAATAGAAGCTTGGGGAGAATTTTACAGGCCAAGATGCGAGTCATGTGAGATATCCTTATGATTGGCATCACCACTTACATCTTATAAATGTATCTTTGTTCTTATCATTGGCAGGTGAGATATCCTTTTGGTTTAACTTGCAGTGTGAACAGTTAGATTTAATAGGCCGACATCATAGTATATTAGAGTTTGTCTGCGTTTTGCCAAAAGGAAAAAAAAATAATAGAAACTTAACATATACATTTTTAATAATGGCATTGAGGTTTGAACATATAAATCCAAGTTAAGATTTTCTGTATGTATTGCATGTGTGTCGGTTGTAAATTGAAACTGTGTGTTGCTTGCAGCTTTTTGTTGAAATGGGTTACATGAAGAAATACGTTTTTGGATTTTGTTCCACTCAGATAACTAAAAAATTTATAGTTGTTCCACACTAACAAGCTTGCGTTATGTATTGTGTTGTATTGCCACATGTTTAAACGTTCTATGTGATGCAGGTGTCAGTGACATATTGTGGTAGGCTTAGCTACTCATTTTGTTTGTGGACAATTAAGACCTGCTGGAATTGTCAACGGTAATTATTTGGTATTATCATATACATAATTTCGTCTTTGCATGTAATCATTGATTACTGTAAGTACATTTGGTATTATTTACTTAGTATACGGTTTGATATAGTTTATTAAACTTTGTTAATGCCACAAAAAGTGTTTTTGGGTAAACTCAGCTTGGCCCGTTCCATTTTAAACCTAAAAATGACTAATTTCAACCTGGTCCCATTTTGACCCGTTACCAGACCCACACATTATGACAGCCACCTTGGTTATCAGCTATGCACTTCTAAATCGACAAAGGTTAGCATGGCAAGTTGTTTGTATATATAATTGTTTCTGGGGATCGTGGATAACCTAAAAATTAATAAATAGTTTTTCTTGGACATAAAACATTTGACCCATTGTAATACTTGAAAAATGAGGTATCTTTTTCTTCAACTATAAGTGTTAAATCCATTGCAGGACTTTTGTTACTAATGGCATTCCCACCTGATTATTGGTATTGTTCCCGGTTCTTGAAATGAATGACATCGATCTTTTTTGTATCAATATAAAGGTTAGATATTGATAAAGTTCAGTATGGGTTTATTTTGGCAAACATTTGTGTCATAGTTTTAATGTTTCAAAATAAGCTTGAAATTGACCCACAAGAGATCAATGTCAATGTAGATGCAATGTCCATTTGACATCCTTATGGTGCCATAGGTAACTACAAGAACATGCATATACCAATTCTTATAAAATAGTGTTTTAAGTATAATACATAGCTATTTCGTCCATGCTTGCTCTTTGTCTATAAATAGCAAATAAAAACCAATGCAAACATCAAAAAAATGCGACACGATTAATAAGAATCAATGAATCCATTTATATTTTGCAAAAAAATTGATTCATATATGTTAATTCAAATTATTTGCAGATGTGGGTGTGCACAAAGTCAAGAAGCACATGTGGGTTTATAGAAGTCGTCGATGCCTCTGAACCTGTCCATAGACGTCTAAGGTACATAAACTCTGTGTGGCATGTAGCAATAAATTTGATCTTCAAATATGGAATCTGAACTGAAAATGTGTCATGCCATAAGTACTGCATATTGGTTAAAGCTATCATTTTGACACACAAAATTGAGCTTTAGTATTGTATTGCACATCAATTATTTCAGTAAATTTTTAACATTACCATTTTCTTGAGTATTAAGGTACCCATTGCCGCATAAGGGAATCCATATACTCTCTTTAGCATTACGTTTCGTTATAGCTACTTTTATGCTAATTTGAATATCTAGAGCACTTATAATAAGGCATCCCATTTTCTTGAATTATTTTATGGCGGTTTTTGGACTGTGTAAAAAGCACGGAATGTCTTCGGTTATCAACTTTACGCTAAGAAACATTCCATGTAATACATCTTATTTGTAAGCAATCCCCAATAGCACATTTGAAAACTATCTCTTTATTTAATGCATTCGATCATAGTCTGATAAATCTATGTCTAATCATTCGCTATAACTCAATGCCAAACACCCCTTAACTAAATAGCCTTCCTGAATAAGTTTATTATTGTTATCAGATTGTTCCAGGATATGATATTGTTGGTGTGGTAGTTGAGGTCAGAAAGCAAGTAAAAGGTCTTAAAGTAGTAAAACAATAGCTCCAAATATTATTAGTTCTTTATGAAAGTTGTATGCTATCTTCATTTTATGGGTATAATTCATAAAAACTTGAAACATCGGAACTTATCGATGACAAAAAAGTTTCTAATTTTGTTTTTTGTGGTTGTGTTTAAGCCTTTTAATGAATACGAATGGATTAAGATTCAAGTTGTATGGTTTAACGTGATTTAGGAAATATTGGCCTGGTATGTTATGGTTTCTACAGTAGGTGGATTGAACTTATCTTTTCCGCATTTTGAGATCACGTGCATTAGATTTTCGACCATTGTTTTTAAATTTCATATCCCTTTTACTATAACCTTAGAAAACTGTGAGTATACTCACGATGATTATTTTGTTGTTGTAGGTAGTATGTAATTTTAGGTGTGACACTAATAACATGTATTGGCACTTTTTATTCAGTTTACCAACTGATTTGTAAACACCACATGCCACTACAGTGAATATAGTAGTTGGCAGTCATGTTTGGGTCAAAGATACAACAGAAACATAGATTGTTATTCCCGTTGAATTACATCATATTTTCCACATATAGTTAGTGACGACAAAATGGGCGGTGGTTGTAGACTCGGCCGGGTTGGATAAAAGGTTGAATTATTAGGATTTGACAGTCGTTGTTAAGTAGTTATGTGATGTTAGTGGTTGAAAACATTGGTTGAGGAAATAAGCTATATGATTAGTTATAAATGCAGAAGATGGCTATTACTTTGATTAGGCGCGTCTTTGTACAATTCCTTTAAACAGTGGAAACATATGAAACAATGTTTTTTTAGTTCAGTGTGTGCCTGACTTTAGTCACTAATAGTTTGGATACATTTTATATGTTGATTCAAAGCTAAATTAGTTTTGTCGGGGATTAAAGAAATAATTATGACATGATCTTCAATTGCCTACGTATTATGAATCAAGTTCATTTCCATGGCTGAAGATACATATGGTAGATTCAATAATTGCAGGTTATGTGTGTGGTAGATTAGAGTATTTTCTTACTTTACATAAGTCTAATACAATATATTAATGTTATACAGGGGAAGTAAAGATGGTGATGTATGTGTAGTAGCAGTGAAGAAGATGGAGGTCTCTCAGTGCGGTAGGCGCCTTCACTTGGGCTTTCAAGTCACGCATCCACTTGGGCTCAAGCTTTATACAAACCTTCAATTCATTCAGATTTAAGAATCTTTTTGCAAGCATCAATCGACCCAGTTGGCATCAAGTTAGTTTGGTTGGGGTGGCTAAAATAGAGACAGAACATCCAGCACCAGCTCCAGGAATCACTTTCTGTTGCACGGTTGGTGTAAACTTTATTGTTTTTAGCATCAAACTTGTGCTATGTGAATGATTTAAAGGTGATTTAAATTTGAGATAACGAAACATTTAACTTATAGAATAGCTATTGTTTGCTTTAGATGTTTATGACTTCGAGCTATAAAGCCGAAGACGACACTTGAAGAGCATTTGTCGTTGATCACTTATGCGCGTTTCAGCCCAAGCATGCCCCACCTTACCGCATCATCATTTGATAAAAAATATTGTGTTTAGGATATTGACAATGTTAGTTTATTAAGTTTTTTCACGCTTATGTTTCATCTTTAAATATTCTTGCCCACCTACTGACTTTGATTTGACTCTGCAGCCTTCTCTCTTCGTATATTTATGGGGTATTTCGCATCTGTGATGTCGTTGGACTTCCACCCAAATAAAATGATCTCATCTGTTCATGTGATGGGGATGGCGAGATAAGGCACTGGAGCATAAATAATGGTAGTTGTGCTCATGTAGTTAAGGTATGATTATTAAAGAAACATTTGTTGTATGCTATTTTCTTTGTTATTTGCGATATCAATAATTTTAGGTTGATTTTCTGAAAAAAGATAATTAGCAATCATTTTTATGTTCGGGTATTATTTCTGAAACATTTTTTGTATGATATTTTCTTGGATCAGGGAGGAATGACCCAAGTAGGCTTCCAGCCACGACATGGAAGATTTTTGGAGCTCATGCAGAAAACATGGTATGTATACTCGATGTGAAAACTCAAGCAGTTTGACTTTTATTACTATCGTTCCTTCATTTTTATTCCTTTACTTCATTGTACTATTTTCTAATATAAATGATGATATAGACACATACAAAGTCTATTTATTCTATTTGTTAGGACCCGAGTGTTGATTGTTGAGTATTTGGCTTCAGTTAGTGAGGATTTGGTTCGTGTCTGGTTTATGATGTTAGGAAACAAAGGGGAATGTGTACATGATCTTAGCTGTAACGGAAAAAAGTTCCATTTGTGCGTTTTTCATCGTAGTTATGCTTTGTTATCAGTCAACGGTTGTTACTAGGTTAGTATTGAATCGGGATAGTTTATCATATAGGCTAGAGTAACCATGGATTTGTTTACTAAAAAAGTACATGTATAAAGTCATACCACCTATAAAACTTAGGATATAGTTGTTGGCATCATAAATCTTGATCCATACCATTTTTATCACTGTTGGAAACCATGCTTCATTTGCTTAAATAATATATGAGTGTTTGGATGAGCTTTATGACCAAAAACATGAAAATGAGATGGTAGTATACAACCTGGATACACTTTTAGATACCAATCAAGAGAAATATAAATGTGAGAAGTTTGAAGACCAACGTAATCGTTACAAATATAAGGGCGTACAATTTTTATCACAATGCGTAACCAAGGCCTACACAAAGATCTGAATCAGTAAAGCTCAGTTAACAAATGTTTAGAGTTTGATCTTCTTTGCCGTTTATATAACAAAATATAAGTGAGCAAATTTATATTACTTGCCATTACATGACAAGACTTCAATATCATTTTATTACGCATAAATGAAGATGGAAACTACACCAATGCTACAACAATGTGTATAAAGAGGTTATTCACAGATTATGAGTGTCTTTTCTATTTTCTATTTGTTCCAACCATAACGGATATGTATCCTTTTCTTTTTACGATTATACAATTATTACAATTATACAACCAATGTTGTTTTTAAAGAAGTCCTTCATCAACTTTGAGTTTAATCGTTTTTCATTAGCCTTTTGTAATGACTATATTTTCGTAAATACTATTAACTATTTTTTCTATTACTACGTTAGCTCATAACAAATTATACTATGCTATATCATATTTATTCTTTGCTACATCAATGTTTCACAATATTATCTTATAATCTCTCTTGCTAATTACATTTATTTGTCCACATTACATCAACTATAACTTATCTAAATGATAAGCGATAATTGGAACAACCAAAAAGAAAAACAAGTATCAACAATTCAACATATAAATCTTTCTTCTAACAATACCTTAAAGCTCTCCGCCCAACGGGCGGGCCTTAAAACTAGTGTGATATAAACTAATAAATATTTAATCCAAATATGAGTCATCTGACCTTCTTTATAGAATCTAGGTTCTTTACATCTGAACTTCTACATAGAATGCAAGTTCTCGACTTGTATTGCATGTAGCACGAATAATATATCCTCTTTCGACACAATCTGCAATCAAACCAAGCATGCATCGGCTACATACTTCATAATACATTGGGTTTCTAAATATAAAAATAAAGCGTAAACATACAAAAATTATTAACTCGAACGGCCAAACAATACATCATCAAAAGGGACCATATACTCGGTAAGATTCCATTTGCTTTTAATATTCATCATTTGTCTCTTCAATAAAAAAGATTACACAATAGTAAAATAAAACAAAAAGATACATGATTTCGAAACATCATGGCAAAATACTGCATAAACCATACTTACATATAGTCAATAAGAGAGCAAAGCAATAATTCCATAGGAAGGTCGAGGAAATGGAATTTTGCACGCAGTTCAACGCAACCACCTAAACAGCATTTATGATATCAGGTCTAGCATTCCTCGCGTAAGCTGTCAGTTTTCTTCCTACCAAAACAATGTGTCGTTGTGTCGGTACACTTGGTTGCATGCCCCTAAATGCATGTATTCCAAAGGCAACCATGCATGATACAAAAGCACATAAAAGTAAGTACAACATAGAAATATATTTATTAAGAAACTATGATCGTTATAGATAATAAAAATTTACAAATAGATCCCAATAAGTTTACTCTCTTTGGATGTCTTGATGTCTGCGGCTGTCATCGGTTAATATCTTTGGATGTCTTGCTAACAAATTTTGGCCATTAGAAGGGGCTAAAATAAAAACTCAACGAAACATGACCTGAAGTTTAAACTTGAAGTTGGAGGTGTCGGGCCGGTTGGGGGTGGCTGAGCACCCGCTAGCCACCCTATTGGCTCCGCCTCTGATCCAAACACATAATGTATACATGCAATCAATGTGAGCTTATATGTTTCCATGCTTATTGATAAGCATTTATAAGCAGTAAAAACCTCATCAAAAACATATACAATGAAAACCCAGATCCAAAACATAACCAATCAAAACACTAGCTCGTTTATTAAAGCTCATTTATTCCAAAATATTTACATACCTTTTTCATACACAAATCTCAGAGTAGTCTTTCGGCACCAAAAACATCTGAAAATCAAAAACCCTAACTTTAAGCCATCGGTAAACAGCAACTGAATCTCAGACTACCAAGAAAAGGTCATAAAACTAAACTCTAATACCAATTGGTATTAAATAATTGTAGATGGTTCCGAAAGAATGGAGGTGAAACAGATGGATAACGTATTTCTTTTTATAACACCACTGGACCCAATCCAATAAACAGGCCAAGAAGGCAGCGTTTTTGAGCACAAACAAAAAAAAAGTCCAAAAAATCCACAGAACCTGGTAGTGACTTTCGTTGCTAGGTGTTCCGGTGGTGGTCGCCCTAAAATGATAGTAATGAAGACCATGGCGTAAGATTCGCCGGAAAAGTAGAGAAACTGGGGCGGTGGAAGATCACTCTAGAATATGTGAGAATTTATGACTTGGGAAGATTGATATTATATGATTGAGTGTTATCACACTTTTAGGACCAGACCAAAATCAGCCCAAAGAAAAACCGGAGCCCAACGTCAAATACGACATCGTATTTGAGCACAAATGTGTATATTTATAATTATAATTTAAAACTACCAACTGATGGGCTAACCACAAGGTATTCTATATTGGGTTTTGTGGTCCATGGGCCGTCCTTATAAGTTCAGCAAACCCTAATCCTCTATATATTTAACCCTTACGCCTCACCAAATTAAATAAACATCTCATTTCATCATCGCCTACTTCATATCTTCTCAGTTTATTAGCTAGTTTTTTTATAAAATGTTTTTTCCCCAGAATAAGTTATACCGTGCACAATAAGCCGATGCTCTGGATAATATTAATGATGAAGGAAGCATGGTAATGTGCACGAAAATCAAGCAACTTTAGGTCGTCATGTCTGCTCCCACTGATATTACTAATGATTTGGGGGCCTGGACTAGACCTACATTTTTTTATATATATTTGTAACCACCTGATGTATAAAAGCAGGGACTTGTTGCCAAATGAAAGTGAACTAGTCTCCCGTAAACATCAGGAAAATAGAGTTGGGCATCGTTATTGGGTGAACCTCTTGATTTTTATTATGACGGATAAGGTTCAGTAAACGAAGCTATATTTTTTCATTTTAATTTTAATCTTTATTTACATATTTTGTTCATTTTCTTCTGTATGTGCCTCTTAACAACAAATCGTGTTTTTAAAATTAGTATTATTTTGATTTTGATTAGTCAAAAAAATAAAAAAATATATCCAGTGTGCCTCAATGAATATTTTCATGAAAAATCTGCACAAACTTATGTGATTCTTAAATCACATTTGCACCTCTTTGATTGTTAGAGCACCAGGTACGGTGCGCAAACGCCATCGCCAACCACACCCGAAGTGTCGTTTTCGGGTGTGGCGCTGTAGCCACCAGCCCACGTTTTCGCTGAAAATGTGAGACGTTGTACCGCGTCTCGCGTTTTTGGGTCTCGCGTTTTCGGGTGTTTAGTTTTTTTTGTTTTTAAATTATTTTTTTTAATTCTAGCCGTTGGGAATGGCTAATTTCAAAAAGTAGCCGTTTTAGGGGTATTTTTTGTAAATTTTGAACCACTTTTTCACTATATATACATACACAAACTCACATTTTTTATAACACTTTCAAACATTTATATCCCTCTCATTTTTATATATCCTCTCATTTTTTATATATCTCTTTCATTTTTTTCCATGGATCTCAATATGAATTCGAATCCAAACAATTGGATAAACGATTTCTTCTACAACCTACAAAATTCGTCATCTTCATTTAATCCGCCAACTCCGACATCCACCAACGCAACTCCGACACCACTCCCCACTATACAAATTCCAAACCCGTTCTCTAACTTTCAAGTCCCAAACCAAAACCCGTTTCTTAATTGTACTCCCGAGCAATTTCAATTTTTTTTATCACAAACACAACAAACCTAACAATCCCAATTCCCACCCTATTCGTCCCAACCCGCGTCCGACGCCAAAGTTGAAGCCCACGTCGACGTCGAGCTCGAGGACGAGGGCCCGTCCCGACCATCACACAAACAAAACTGAAAAAAATCAACGGCCAAAAAACCAACGCGTGACAAACAACCTAAAGAACTTAAAACCGATCGGGCCTTTTGGTCTCAAGAGGAAGAAAAACGTTTGGCGAAATGTTTTATTGAAATATCTGAAGATCCAAAAAATGGGAGTGACCAAGCGAGGGATATTTTTTGATACAAAATTCTCACCATTCACAATCAACAAGCCGAAGAACTTGGTTTTAAGTCAAGAAATAAAAATATGTTGACGGGTAAGTGGACACCGATGAATCGCGATGTTCAAAAGTTTAACGCGATTTACAACCAAACTGAGCTTTTAAGTGGTGAAAATGAAGATAATTTGTATACCCGGGTGCTCACTTTGTTTCGTGATCAAAACGATGCCGAGTTTCAACACTGTGATGCTTGGCTTTTTTTGAAAGATAAATATAAGTGGACAAACCCCGAGTCGACACAAGCACGAAGAACCCGAGGACGGGTAACGGGCGAAGAAGAGCCCGAAATGTTTAGAGATGATGCTATACCGCGTCCATCCGGGGCTCCTCGAAAGTCTAAAAGTCAACGTTCCTCGGCAAGCTCTTCCACCACTTCCGGTTCGTCTAAAAACCGACTAATCGAGTTCTTTCAAGAACAAATTCAATTGGACCGTGAAGCTAAAAAAGAATCATTAGATCGTGAGCTAGCGGCTAGACTCGCGGTCGTTGAACTTTAAAAAAACGAAGATTTGAAGATTCTTACTTTCGACACTACGGGGATGAATCCGGAAGACGCGGCTAGGATCGAGGCTTTGAAAGAGAAGGTCCGGGCGACGTATTTTAACTTTTAAATTGTTGTCGTATTTTATTTATGTTTATTGTTTTTTTCTATTTAAGTTTATGTTTTTTTTAAGTTTATGTAATGTTTTTTTTTAATTAATGAAATTTAAGTTTTAAGTTTATAAGTTTTTTTATATAAAAATGAAAAAAATATAGAAAAGTACTCCATAACACCAAAAAATATGGTGTTAACTAAGGAGCCACTTTTTGGTGTTATGGGAGTTTTTGGTGTTGTGGAGAAAAAATACACTTTTTGGCCCACGGCTCAAGTCATGGCACCAACCATACCCCGTGCTCTTAATAAACATTTAATTAAAAGGACTAGGGGTATTGTCCAGGGACCGGACTGGACCGAAGACCAAATTGGTCCAAAACGCCGGACCGAAATGGTCCAAGGACCGGACCGGACCGGCCAAGACCGGACTGAAGACTGAAGACCGAATTGGTCCAAAACGCCAGACTGAAATAGTCTAGGTCGGTCCGGTCTTCGGTCCGGTCCGGTCCTACAAGGCATAATCGTTGGGTTTGTTGTAAGACCGGACCGTACCGACCGGATCGAAGACCGAATGTAATGAAAAGCGTGGACCGATAACCGGACTAAAATACGTTCGGTCTGGTCCTGTCGACGGTCCGTTTTGCTCACCCTAAAAAGGACCTAGGATCTGTACTGGGAAAGGGTTTGTGTTATTTTTACCATGTTTATCAATTAGATTAGATGGAGTATTTTTATTTAGACAAAGTGTTATAAAATGGTTCTACGTTTCATGTGAGATTCTGTTTGATTTTTTCTGGGAGTATCCATTGGGGCCATATCTGTTCATTTTGAATGTTTTTTACTACTTTCAATCGAAATCACCTATTTTATTTTTGTAATTATGTAGAGATTTTTGTGTTTGCCATCAAAAAATATATTCTGAGAATTTTTTTAGAGGTTCCTATTTTATTCTGTATAAATCAAGAATTCCGAGTGTTGATTTTGAGAGCAAATGTTAATATAGTACTAGTAATGTTTTAGGTTATATAAAAAATGAGAACGGTAACTATCTCTATTCTATCAACCCTAATAGCTCTACCTAATTGTTGTAGTGTAGTATACGCAAAACTCAGGGGGTTATTATCTTTTTCTAGGAGAATAGTTTGGGTAGGCTCGAATCGTACGTTTAATAAGGTCTAAAGATTGAGAGAATAGTATTTTTGTATTTTTATGTTTTTTAGAAAGCAAGTAAAATCTCGGATTTGAAGAGTGTGTTGATTAACTAATTAAATTACTCCTAATCCTATTCTAATTATGCAAAAAAGTAAATTGATGGAAAACTCGTATGGTTAAACAAATGTGTTCACCTAATCATCCACTACTCCCATAGTTTCTCTCTTTAATCCTATTACCCGTCACCCTCATTGGTGTAATGTGTAACTATTCCCCTAATTTAGCAGCGGGTTAGTCAAGTCCGTTATCTACGTGACAACCTAGACGGTGGTTACCTACAGACACAACTCACGTCCAATAGTAATTTCATGCGCACTAAATACATAATTTGGAATCCACCCTTACGGCAAACTAGATATGAAGATCCAGAATGTTGGTATCCTCTGATCTAATCACGTTTCACTAGACGTCTATGCTATGATATGAAGATCGAATAGTTAGTTTTCTAATGCCTAACGTGCACACCACTTACAAGAAGCAATAATAAAAGAGATTAACAACTACGTTTCATGCAATCATAAGCAAACACAATTAAATTTAGCCAAGCATATTAATTGAAAGCGAAGAACATGAATCAAACAACACATAGACATATAGAATGATTTAATAGAAAAGAGACTTCACTTCAATTAAACATGAAGTAACAATGGGTTCCAAAGGGTTATAAAACCTTAAAATTTGACAATACCAGCTGCTACAATGTTTTCCCAAAGTTCCCACACGTTTTCCACACCTAACTATGAAAAATAAGGGTTGTATATATAGAAATTCAATCCTGACGGCGTCACTAGGGATTCCTGACGCCGTCATCCCACCGAATCTTTCAAAGGGTTCTTCTTGTCGGCTATTGTGACGTCGTCACTAGTGCAATCTTAAGGGCGTCATGATGAATTCTGACGCCGTCTCCACCGTCTGAGAAGTCACAATCTTAATTAAAAACTTCACTTTTTGGGCACTTTTGGTAAAGGCGTCAGAATGGAAGTCGCAAACTTGAAAAATTATGTTTTTTCCAGTTTTTTTTTTAATTGAGCCCAAGTCACGTGCTTTTCCTTAATATGCTTCACAAATGCTAAAACATCAAAAAAAAACGATTAAATACATTATTTGAGCATATTTGCATGATTTTGGGGGTTAAATGACCCCAAAAAATGTATAAAATGACACCTCATTAAATACCCCTACACTTGAGATTTACTTGCCCTCAAGCAAATGAGCTTTTCTACCTAGTAAATAGCAAAGTCGGAGGCATTTAACCTACTCAATAATTATAATTTATGGTACAGCCAGATCAACCTCGTAATTAAAAGTACGGAAATTATATACTAGCATATCACATAAGTGTTTGGGTTCTCTCTTTCTCTCGGTGTAATAATGAATTATAACAATATAGAAAACGGGAAAATAAACACTCACTACCTGTTATAGTATATAGATTACCATAAGCTTGATAAATGATTAAAACCTCCACCGCTTTGACGTAAGCACCTAGGAATTAGTATCAAAAAGGTCTTTTAAAGGGTTGTAACGTTAGGTGTAGGGTAAAGGAAAAGACGGTTAAGGATAATGGGAGAATTTTACCGGTGGCAAGTTAATTATTTACAAGATAACATGTAAAAGGCGTTGTTAAGCCAAGACTCGACAAAAACTAGGACAATGATACAAAACTCTACATCAAGCTCTTTCTTTTATTTTCTTGACTCTTTCTTGACATAAAAAACAGCAAGATGGCAGCCCGTATATTCTAACATATTTTTTTTGCTTTTTTCTATTTTTTTGATTTTTTTTCTTTCTTTCTTTATTTTTTTATTTTTTTATATACACTTTTGCCCTGTCATCTACTGAAAGTAAATATACATGACTCGGGGTTTATAACAACACCCCTACACTTGTGTTTTTAATACTTAATAATAAACTAACTAATGACCTAAATTTAGAAGGATCAACAAAACATAGAGTATATTAGACAAATATAGGGGTAATAATTTGACTTTCTTTCTCATTTCTCCATATAATAAAACTACTACTATGAATCTCAATCGTCCCAAAACTGTATACACTAACAATAGACTCGACTTAGCAACCATGTAACCAAGTAAACAATTAATTAGGGTTAAACCATCGTGATAACAATAATGTACTAAAAATGAGTACATACAAGGAAGGCTAAAGCGATTTAGGTGTAACATTTTGTGGGGTGTAAACAATGCTCTTCATTAATAATCCAGAATCCACCAGAAAATTACGAGAACCGCAAAAAGGATAGGCCCAGAAGGGTGTACTAGGGGTGTCTTGCACTAAAAATGAGTGCATAGCAAAGGTGTGGGGGTAGTTATACGACAAAGGAGATCATCATAACTATAACAAACGCAGGCTATAAACAAGGGTTATCCTAATGCCTCTTATCACTTAGCAAATCCTAATCACACGAATGCGATCTCACTAGTAGTCTCGAGATGCATCGCTAAAGCAAGTTCTAGAATCTATAATACTACTGGTACACTCTCATAAGCATTAAAGATTAATACTTTTATTCCTAAAGATCTAGGTGCGCGCATCACATTTTGGGGGGTTGTTTAGTGGTAGGGTTTTTGTACTAGTTATATAACTCCTCTCAATGAGACACTTCTAATACTACAGGTTCACCGATATGCCATAAAAATTGTTTAAATTTGGGTTAAAATTATCGTCCAAAACTATGTTTTGGTTATTACGCATCTTTTTAAGAACAAAGCAAATGTAAATGAAAGAATAGTTTCTAAGGCTTTTATTTACCCCTACACTTATTTTGAACATTGTCCCCAATGTTCTATAAGTACCCGAAAAACGAATAAAGGGAAAATAAATAAAAATGAGAGAAATTAATACTCCCCTAGTTTGCTCAATATCGAAGAAGAAACAAAATGATTCCAGCTAAATCTTCATTCAAGAATCGTCCAAGCAAAAATCCAATGAATTTTCGGACTCTCCTTATCTAATATAACCTAAAAATCAAAGATAAAAACAACTATACCCCGCATAAAATCGAACCAAGATAGATCATAACAAGATGCAATTCCAGACTTAGAAACAAACTAAAATAAAGGATAGAATACTTGTGACACAAATTATAAATATCATACAAGAAAATTTGGATTTTAAAAATCAGTTAATTTTACAAAAAATAAGTTTTCAAAAAATCAAAAAAGCGATTTTTCTCTTTTCTGCAGGCCTGACGCCGTGAGGCATTAATCCCGACGCCGTCCGGATCACATGAAAGGAATTACGTTTTCATTTTCTAGAAAAAAATTCTTGAAAAATCCTATCTTTTGATGTCCAAATTTCCTGTAGAAATTCACAAAACATATCCACAAGTATTTGACACAAACAAACAAAGCTTGCATAGAAATTAATCACAAATCATCACACAATCAATTTAGGTTCATAATAACCAAATATGATTTCCCTACCCTTATTTAATGCAAAGTACCTTTAATTACCAATGAGACGAAGTCAAAAGCAAAATAAAGCATAATCACATAACAAACCAATCATGCAACAATTTATAACCAACAACTAGCATGCAAACAACCTGGAAATTAAAATCACAAGACAAATAAAGCAAGTAAAGAAAAATGCCCGGGTTGCCTCCCGAGAAGCGCTTATTTTTGTTTGAGTAAAAGGTGGGCCTTCCCAACACTTAAGGTTAAGTGTGGGTGATAGTAGCAATACACACCCTTGGGGTAGAGATAAGCCATGTGAGGTGAATATGGTGTATAATTGGTCATAGGATCTACTACCTTCATCCTAAAGCTACCCAGACTATATTAGTTGATGGGTGGGTTGGTTCCTCTTTTGTCTCCTAGATTTATAAGTCTAAGGATGGAAAATTGGGTAAAGGTTGAGGCTTCGGTTCATCAACACTAGGAACTTCCCTAGAACTAAAAATGAGGTTATGACTATAAGTATTCAAGCCTAAATCCTCTAGTTGTGTTTGGTTTAAAGGTTTTACCTCCATCGGGGTTCCTATAGTCGCTTCTACTTCTTCCGGGTAAGTCACGCGCGATATGTATACATCAAATGATGGAGGGGCTTGAGATTCAAAGTTCATGTTTCCAAAACCTATGTCTTGTTGTTAACGGTACTCATGTTCGGCTAAATCCTCCTCATTTGTTTCCTTAAGTAGTGACTTAAGTGATTCTATCAATTCAACCAACTTATGGTTTAAGGCTAGGGAGTTCTCCATAAGATTTTGGTACACTTGGTCACTTTTTCTAAGGGCCTCACCAAAAATATTCAATCCTAAACACGAAGGTCAATCATAAAAATCCATCCTAGGTGAAGGCTCATATGGTGCATAGGTTTCCCTAAGTGAGGTCTTTTATGGGTTTGGTAGGAATGGTGGCTTGAGTGGAAAGGGTAGTAATTGTGGATCCGCGTTCCACATGATAGAGAATG
The DNA here is from genome assembly GCA_026074375.1 of Tanacetum coccineum. NCBI lineage: Eukaryota > Viridiplantae > Streptophyta > Magnoliopsida > Asterales > Asteraceae > Tanacetum > Tanacetum coccineum. Next base: position 24,879 of record BQNB010004875.1, read on the forward strand.
GAATAGTCGATGGAAATTTTACGAAACAAAAGCACACAGAAATTAGCAGACTACAAGAAAGCTAGCCTAAAAGAAAAAAAATCTCACTTGATAGGAATCTCATGAGTAGACCTAAGCTAGATAGAATTCAAAACCTATATTATTCCCTGGTAGCGGCGCCAAAAACTTGATGCGATGGATTGCAACGCAGAAGTTTTACAACCCTCCTAAGCAGAATACCTAATCGCTGTAGTATAGTATAGGAAAAACTCGAGGGGTTATTATCTTTCTCTAGGGGAATAGTTTAGGTAGGCTCGAATCGCACGTTTACTAAGGTCTAAAGATTGAGAGAAGAGTATTTTTGTATTTTTATGTTTTTTTTAAAAGCAAGTAAAATCTCGGGTTTGAAGAGTGGGTTGATTAACTAATTAAACTACTCATAATCCTATTCTAATTATGTAGAAAAGTAAATTAATGGAAAACTCGTATGGTTAAACAAACGTGTTCACCTAATCATGCACTATTCCCTAGTTGCTCTCTCTAATCCTATTACCCATCACCCTCGTTAGTGTAATGTGTAAGTATTCTCCTAATTCAGCAGCGGGTTGGTTAAGTCCGCTATCTACGTGACAACATAGACGGTGGTTACCTGCAGACACCGCTTACGTCCAATAGTAAATTCGCACACACTAAATACTTAATTCGGAATCCACCCTTATGGAAAACTAGATATGAAGATCCAGAATGTGGGTATCCTCTAACCTAATCATGTTTCACTAGACGTCTATGCTATGATATGAAGATCGAATAGCTAGTTTTATATTGCCTAACATGCACACCACTAACAAGAAGCAATTAGAAAAGAGATTAACAACTAAGTTTCATGCAATCATAAGCAAACACAATTAAATTTAGCAAATCATATTAATTGAAAGCGAAGAACATGAATCAAACAACACATAGACATATTGAATGATTAAATGGAAAAGAGACTTCACTTCAATTAAACATGGAGTAACAGTGGGTTCCAAAGGGTTATAAAACCCTAAAATTCAACAATACCACCTACTGTAATGTTTTCCCATAGTTTATGTTAATACAAATAACCGGTAAAAATGTTTATTTCCATTTTACGATATTCTCGTGTTTTGTCGATAACAACTCATAAAATCGTTGCAAGTAAAAATCTAAAACACATATACATATCTTAGACTTTTAATACTTGTAATTCTTTACATCATTGATAACATAATCATCTTACCATATCTTAGGTAAATCCACCAAGATTACACATGATATTTCAAGAATCAACAATCTAAAATTCAGATTGTGTGTCAGGGTGCCAGTTCCATCATCTTACAATGGCCGGTTCCAAGAACTGCTTAGAACCGTGCTACAGGGCAAGTGTCAGGTTTCCGGTTCCATCATTGTATACTGTCCTGTTCCATTTGGTAAAAGGAACCGCCTGGAACCGGGCTACAGGGCAAGCCAGTTCCATTGGCTTATACTGGATGGTTCCCTCCTGCAGAAGGAACCGGCGGAACCGTGCTATAGTACCAGATTATGCCTATAAATACCAAGTCATTTCTCATGTTTTACTCACCCATTCTCATTCTTATCTTTCTTATAATCTGATCATCCTCTCATTTTCAGTTCTAGATAGTCTCATACATCATTTGTAGGTAATTCTCTTTGTAGAAAAAATTGCCGAAATAGCATACGAGACGATCAAAGTTCAAGCAACCTTGTTTCGCATCTCCATCATATTATCAAGATCACTTTTTTGTATCTTGTACATCATTTAGTAGTTATAGTATCATTCATCATCCTTGTAAAGAAGTGTGATTGCATTGGGTTGATTCTACGTTTGTTAAAATTCGGTATTTAGCTTTGTACCATTAGAAGGTAGTAAGCAACGTTGTGAGACTTCTTCGTCGGATAAAGAAGATTGGTGACTAGTGTTTACGAACTCTCGAGTAGGTGACTCGGGGAGTAGAGTAGAGTAGGGCAAGGAAGGTGTCCTTGTACCAGAACCACTATAAATGCTTGTGTCTGGGTTTTATCTTTCTCACTCTCTATTTACTTTACTTGCATTTCATACTTACTTCATATATATACAAACATCAATATCGTTAACTTCACATAAATTCAAATCTAACTTTTGAAAAGCAAATTTAAAACGGTAAAACTTTTCAACCCCTCTTCTAGTTTTTCACAATTGGTATCAGAGCTAGGTTACTAAAGTTTTTAAATATATTGTATTTTAAATCTTTAAAAGATAATGGATTCGGAAAACTACAAAGAGAATCAATCTATGTAAAGACCACATCTCTTTGAGGCTAATTACTTTATATATTAAAAAAATAGATTTGAAACAAATGTGAAGTCTAAAGATATTGATCTTTGACATATTATAGTGTATGGTGATTACAAACTTATCATTAAAAACAAGAATAACGGTAAGAAAGAAGTCATTCTTATGAAAAATTTGAAGAGATCTATAAGAAAATGATTTCTAAAAATGATGAGGCTAAAATGGTTTTATACAATGTTTTACCTAAAAAGGAATATGAAAGAATATTCATGTATAAAACCGCTAAAGATGTTTGGAACTCACTTATAATTACTCATCAAGGTAACAAACAAGTTAAGGGTAATAAAATAGATTTGTTTGTTCAAAAATATAAAGAATTTGTTATTTTCGATGATGAAACTATTGATTGCGCATTTGCTAGATTTAATATTATTATTACATCTTTAAAAGCACATGACGAATTTTTTTCAAGTCGTAATCATGTTAGAAATTTCTTAAGAGCTCTTCCTACTAAATGACGTCCGAATGTGACGGTGATAGAAGAATCTAAGGACTTGTTGACAGTACCTCTAGATGAACTCATCGGAAACTTAAAAGCCTATAAGGTAGTGCTCGAGAATGACTCGGAGGATTCTAAGATCAAGAAGGAAAAATACAAATCTTTAGCTCTAAAGGCAAGGAAAGTATCAAGCGACGAAGAAGAGTCATGTTGGGGTAGTGATGAAGAATATGTCATGTCCGTAAGATATTTCAAGAAAATGTTTAAAAGAAGAGGAAAGTTTGTCCATCAACCTTACGATGACAAAAAGAACATCCAAAAAGTGAAGGAGGAGAAGAAGGGAAAAGAGGAGCAAAGGTGCTTCAAGTGTGGTGACCCGAATCACTTTATAAGTGATTGTCCCAAACACTCCTTTAACGACCAAAAGGCCTTTGTTGGAGGATGTTGGAGTGATAGTGAAGAAGAAGACGACTCTAAGAAAGATGAAATTTGTCGCATGGCACTCGACAACAATGAGGTACTTTTCGACACTCTTTACTATAGTAGTTCATCCTTAGATAGCGAGTCACTGCAAAATGAATACAACAAGTTATGCAAAATTAGTCTTAGGATAATAAACAAAAACAAACTCTTAAAAGCTAAAAATGAAATCCTAAACAACAAGGTTTGTGAAGTTAAGAGTAGGATAGAACGATTAGAGAAGAATAAGGAAGTTAGCGTAGAATGTGAGTCTTGTGCCAAACTCCATTCCAAGATTGAGTCACTTTCTTTAAAACTTGCTAAGTTTGAAAATAGTATCCATTTCTTGCAAGAAATGATTGAAAAACAAAGAACACAAAAAGATAAAAAGGGGCTTGGATTCACAAAGGATATAACTTCAACTAGTAACACAAAAACAGGAAAATTAAGTCAAGAAAGTGGGAAAATGCCCATTGTAGAACCAGCTGATCCGGTTTCCTCTGCAGAGATTTGTGAAAATTTGGATTCAAACATAATTAAAAGAACTAGTTCGGTACAAATAACTAAGAAATCATTGCCTAATGCTACTATAGAAAATATGAAACAAACACCGGTGTTGAAACTTGGTCAAGAACTAGGAAAAAGTAAAATCCAAACACACCCTAAAATGCCCCATAAGAGACCTAACACCTTATACCCTAAAAGTGACTATCACCAAGTTGGTTGGAACTATTCAACACAACAAGGATACCAATTTCAACCACCTAACTTCAGTCCTTGGGGATCTTGTCCACCATATCCATACATGAACCAACCAAACGGCATGTATAACACTAACGGACCCATGAGATATTGGGGACCAAATGCTTGAGTTCTTTTGCGATTTTAGGTACGCCTAAAAGTCAAATTAGAACCGGATGAATAGATCAAAGATAGTGGATGCTCAAGACATATGACGGGCAATAAAGATCTCTTCTCAACTTATGATTTATTAATGGAGGTAACGTAGTGTTTGGTAGTAACACTAAAAGCAAGATCATCAAAAAGGTACGATTTCTCACAACTCTTTAACTATCCATGATATTAGCCATATAGAAAATCTTAGCTTTAACTTGCTTAGCATAGGTCAAATATGTGATAAAAAGTGTAAAGTACTCTTTAGTGAAACCGGTAGTGAAATACTTAAGGACGACATTACCATAGGTAGAGGGATTAGGAAAATGGCCTTTGTATAATGAAAATGGGAAATTACCTAAAGATAGTCTTTGTCTAACTTCAATAGATGATACTTTGACCTTATGGCATCGAAGATTGGGTCACGCCAATATGCGACTTATTCAATCGCTATCATCTAAAGAGCTTGTTATAAATTTACCAAAATTAAAATTTGAAAATCATTTTTGTAACGCTTGTAACATAGGAAAGCAAGTACACGAAAGTCATAAGGCTAGAAACATGGTTTCAACTACAAAGTGTCTAGAACTTTTACATATGGATTTGTTTGGTCCGTCGGCCGTTCAAAGTTATGAAGGTAACTTCTACACTTTGGTCATTGTCGATGATTACTCAAGATATACTTGGACTAGATTTTTGAAACATAAAAATGAAGCATTTGACCTTTTTGAATTTTTGAGTAAGAAAATTCTAGTCCAAAAAGGGTGTCCCATTATTTCAATACGAACGGATCATGGTCAGGAAATTGATAATGAAGTATAATTTAGAGCATTTTATGATGCTAACGGTATCACCCATAACTTTTCTGCTCTACGTACTCCACAATCAAATGGGGTAGTTGAACGTAAAAACAGTACTTTACAAGAAATGAGTCGGACCACGCTTAATTAACAATCTATCCCTCAAAAATTTTGGTGTAATGCCGTCAACACCTCCACCTATATCTTAAATATGATTTTAATTAGACCTTTCCTCGGAAAACTTCTTATGAGCTTTTCAAAGTTAAGAAGCCTTCATTAGAATATTTCAAAGTATTCGGTAGTAAATGCTTTATTCTTAATACTAAAGATTATCTTGCTAAATTTGACCTTAAATCTACCGAAGGCGTTTTCCTTGGTTATTCACCTAATAGTAAAGCATATATAATCCTAAACAAAGAAACTATAAGGATCAAAGAATCTTTAACTATAAGATTTGACGAAAGTCCACCTCCTAAATCATCACCTTTAGTAGATGATGATATAATCGAAAGCCAAATTATAGAAAATCAAATCAAAGATGTAGAAGATAAGGAAAATGGACCGTTAAACAAAGAAATTATCAATATCAAGGAATCTAAAGATCATCCCATAGAAACGGTCATAGGAAATCTAAACGAGAGAACTCTAAGATCTCAAGTTCAAAACCAAAGCAACTTCTTTTATTTCATGTCTTCCGTAGAACCTAAAAACATTAAAGAAGCCATTAAAGACGAAAGTTGGACTATGGCTATGTAAGAAGAACTAAACCAATTTGTAATAAACGATGTTTGGAGTCTTGTTCCTCCACCCGAAAACCAAACCGTAATTGGTACTAAATGGGTCTTTAAAAATAAATTAGATGAAAATGGTGTAGTATCTAGAAACAAGGCTAGACTTGTCGCACAAGGATACAACCAACAAGAAGGAATAGATTTCGATGAAACCTATGCTCCCGTAGCAAGACTAGAATCTATAAGAATCCTCCTTGCATATGCTTGTGCACATGACTTCAATATTTTTCAAATGGATGTCAAGAGTGTTTTCTTAAATGGTTTTATAAACAAAGAAGTCTATGTATCCTAACCTCCCACCTTTGTCGATTTCGAAAAACCTAACCATGTCTTCAAACTCAAAAAGGCCCTTTATGGTCTTAAACAAGCTCCCAAAGCTTGGTACGATAGACTTAAGGCCTTCCTCCTTGATCATAAGTACACCATTGGCTTGGTAGATAACACTCTATTTACCAATAAAAGAGACTCGCATATCATCATTGTCTAAATTTACGTGGACGACGTCATCTTTGGATCAACTTGTTAAGACCTTTACGATGATTTTTCTAAAATCATGCACGACGAGTTTAAAATGAGCATGATGGGTGAACTGAATTTCTTCCTTGGTTTACAAATCAAACAACTAGAAGATGTCATCTTTTTCAACCAATCTAAATACATTAAAGCAATGCTTAAGAAATTCGGTCTAGAAGATTCCAAACCCATCAAAACTCCTATGTCATCCAAAACCAAACTCACCTGGGACGAAGACAAGGAATCCGTTGACGACACAAAGTATCGTGGCATGATTGGGTAGCCATCTCTACCTAATGGCTAATCGGTCGGATATCATGTTTAGTGTTTGTCTATGCGCCCGTTTTTAAGGAGATCCCAAATCATCACACCTTGAAGCGATAAAAAGGATTTTTATATACATTAAGGGAACAACACACTTAGGTTTATGGTATCTCAAAGGAATGGGTGTAGAAACCATAGTTTACGCCGACTCCGATCATGCGAGAGACTATGTCAATCGCAAAAGTACAAGCGGAGTGTGCACATTCATGAGATGTTGCCTCACTTTGAGGTTCTCCAAGAAGCAAACCGCCCTAGCCATTTCCACCACCGAAGCCGAGTACGTATCCGCCAAAAAAGCTTGCCAACAAGCGTTATAGATGAAACAAGCCTTAGTTGACTATGACATTAAACTAGATGACATACCCGTCCTTTGTAACAATAAAGGTGCCATCGACCTAAGCAAGAACCCCGTTCTCCATTCCCGCACCAAACATATAGAAATTCGACATCACTTCTTTCACGATAATGTCCAAAAAGGAAACATCTCAATTGAGAAGGTCTCCTCTGAAGACAACATTGCTGATATCTTAACTAAACCTCTCAAACGAGAACCTTTCAACCTTCTTAGACTAGGTCTAGGTATCATGGAACCAAACACCTAATAAACCATTCGGGAACTTTCATCACTTTACTATACGTATCATTACTATATACTACTGTGTTATGCATATACATTGTTAAATCTTGTTTTCCATCATTTAAAACCCAAATGCGACTAATGTTTTCAAAAACCTTCTCACAATAAGAAACACTCAAAATGATCTTTCGCATTGTTTAATACAAAATAAAAACGTTTTCCATCATGCGTATCATATGTCTCTTGAATACCAAAGGAATGCATAACTAATATGTATTTCCGGATATATTCAATTGTAACAACATCAAATCAAGGAGACTTCGGGTTATCTTATAATTATATTTTCTTTTGGGTCGAGATAACCACACCTCCATATTGTTTTCATATAGGCACACAATAGAACTCTTTACTTTTCTTTCGTATATTCATGATTTCTGCACTCTGCAGACCGCCGGTTCCCTTCAATGGCCAATTCTATTCTGCACATGGAACCGGCAGAACCGGCTAGTTAGTGTACTGTGCATAACAAATTTTAAACTTTAAAAACCTACCTTTCCATCCAATTCTAACCTATTCCCAGCTAATAAGCCTTAGAAGTTGACCTTTGAGCAAAATCTAATCATTAGGATTTTACCAAATTTGGAAGATAAAGCATTTAATACCATAAGAAATTATTCTATAAATAGATCCCTTATCCCGAACACCCATTCACCCATCTCTTTCAAATAATCTTACTAACCTTAACTATGACGAATACTAACAATGACAAAAAGAATGCCAACGCCTTCAAAAGAACCGCGCGAATAAGTGTACGAGCTTGTTGCTTTGTCAACCCACGACCCGCTTCACTACCTTACCAAAACTTGTCTCCACCTACCGATTACCAAATGTATCCACCATCAAGCCCCGTTGTGTCTTTTTCGCTCTCTCCTATTAGGTCACCGGGAATCGCGCTAAGTCATCGCTTGAACACCCCTAAAACTACTCCTCCACCATTGACTTCACCTCTACCAGCACCATCGCAACCATCCAAACAATCCTATCCATTGGCTATTAACTTGGATTACGTGGAACTAATCTTCTCTAGTCCTCCTACATCACCTCACCCATTCTTCGATTCACTCGAGGATTTACCTCCCTGGACCACCAATCTGCCACCACCTCGACCCTCGTTTGATACCATCAAGCATTTGGTTAACCAACCACCGCCTCTTCTCGCCATGGAACCACCTCTTCTACTTTTTCCACCACAACTTCCACCATTGGGACCCAACAATCCATTTCCTCTTCTCACTCATGAATCTACCACCGACTGAGTACACTGCCTGTTAAAGTATTCTTTTTTATTAAGTCGGCAAAATATAAATTTAAAACTTGAATCATAAAAATATACACCACACAACGACACATCAAGTTTTTGGCGCCGCTGTCGGGGAGTGAAGTTGTTTAATTCTTATTTATTAGTGTTTTAGTTAGTTTAGTTTAGTTTAGATTAATTTGCATATTTGTGTGTGTTTGTTTGTGTGTTTTATTTTTTGCATTGTATATTTTGCATATTGTGTGTTTGTGTGTTTTTCTGAATTATTACAGTCCGCTGTAATTTTTTTGAGTCGAATACTCATTACGACGTATTCAATTTATTGGATACGGCGTATAATTTTTTTCTAAACCAATACAACGTATTCGACTCTATCATCAATACAGCGTATTCAGTTTACTAAATA